>JAWDGP010006534.1:150000-310000 GCA_033675545.1 Elysia crispata
ACTGATAGACGAACTGCTTAATATTAAACTCTGACAAGGTGGAGTCAAGAGTATGAGGCCTCAGCTAATAAGACGACGATAACCTGCTCATTGCAGTTTAAATAAATCACGGGCATTATCATGTAGAAATCATTTAGATTCAGAATTGTGTTCTACTTTTGTCAAACTTCCGTACAGAAAAATAAAAAAACAACATTTTGTCAACATTATCTGGTGCATAGCTATAAAAAGTGGCGCTGTTATGAACTGCTGCTTGTAAATAAGAGAGGAAAAAAATCAGCGGTCATAATACTCCAGTTGATATTTGTGTCCCCGTCGACCTTTTAGTTTTATAAAATTTTGTTTACATCAGAGGTAATTGGATCTCTCGTCTAATTTCTCTATCTTGATCATAGATGTGTCAGATCTTATTCCTTTATTTTAGAATTGTATCGAACAGCTTCCGTTATTAAATCGTAGGCGTGATTTTTTAAAGAATAATGGCGACAGAAAGTTATCTTATTTTGCCAATAGTTCTGCATGAAACTTTCAAAGGGAACGCCCAACGGAAGAAGGCTTAGTATCTGATTTCCGTGACAATCTTAAGTCTCAAGGGGTGGCCGCAAAAAAGTCTATACATAAATTTTGCTCTATGTTAACATCTTGAATTAAGGGTCGTGACCATTGTCAAGGGAAATAAAAAATCTAAACGAGACAGGCTGAAACAAAGTACAGAACACTGTTAAACCTTATCACCTCACCAGGTGTTTTTGTTGTTATAACCTATATTCTGTGGTTTCTCTCCAGAACTGCAACCAGCCTGCTGATGACGATACCACGATTTACAACTTTTCTCTCATGGACATCAACAAGAACAAAACAATTAACCTGAGCGATTACCAAGGAAAGGTATGAAAACAATACCAGAATTGCAAAATGTATTAATTAAACACATTTTCAATATGAGCAATCTCTCTCCCTCTCTCTCTCTCTCTCTCTCTCTCTCTCTCTCTCTCTCTCTCTCTCTCTCTCTCTCTCTCTCTCTCTCTCTCTCTCTCTCTCTCTCTCTCTTTTCCTTTTTCTCTTTCCACCCTAACTATCTTTCTCCATTTCCTTATTTTTTTTTTTTGTTATATGACCGAGCGTAATATTGTTTGTGATTGTTAAAACATGAATTGGACACCAATCCACGATAACCAAGGTACATGAACTTGTTGTATAAGTGGAAACAGGTGGTCTGTCATACACATGAGAGAGAAAGATTCAAAATCGACTTCTATCTACCTCACAATTTCGAATCACCCTGTGGATTTTAAAAAGATTTTTTTTCATCTGTCACTGATCTTTATTCTATTGATGTGTTTATTCCCTTTAAAATAAGAGATCTCTGAAGATTTGAGTTGCGTATCCTTGGTCATTCCCTTTGTTTCTTGCTGTCCTTTTTTCCGTGCATGCATAAATATTATGTTATCTGTTTTGCCTTTGTAAATATGGTATTACTGTTCTTGACCCTGCTCCTATTCATCTCTGTTGTAGCTTGTTCTTTGTGCATGTCTGCTAGAGTTATAACAATTGCAGTACTCTGGGATGTCTACTTTAGAAACGTCTTTGTGTTTAAACGAACGCTAAACCACTCTTCTTGTTTAGTCAATTCGTTGTAAAATATTTCACTCAGCTATTGTTTTTTTTATGTTCAGCTTGTAATGATTGTCAACGTGGCAACTTATTGAGGCCTCACCCACCAACAGTACATTGGATTGAATGCACTTAATTCCAAGTACGGGGGTAGAGGTTTTGTGGTTCTGGCCTTTCCTTGCAACATTTTTTTGAAGGTAAAAAAATAAGAAACATAAATGTCTTTTTAGCCTTTTAAGTTCAATAACCTCTCAAAAGCCTCGAAATTGCTCTCACAAATTATTATTTTATGGATTCTTTAGCCAAAGGCTGAATCATTGCTTTGGGCGTAGATCAAATTTAACACAAATCATCGAACACCAGCTGTGCTTAATTAAGAGTAGAATTTTTAAATGTGATGCTTGTATAACTTCGATTTAGGCACCAGACAGCTCAGTAGGTATAGTGTTCGACTAACCATAAAGATGCCACAGATTATATCTTCTGTTTGCTAATGTTGGTCATGGTATCTTTTCCCATCCAAACTCAGTAAAAATAACCAAAAGCTTTGTTAAATATGCTCTTATGTGTGGTAGATATTTACAAGATATCCCAATTGCATCCTCCTTGTTGATAATACGAAAATGATAATCGCCTTTGTCTTTATACATTAACTTTCCAGCAAGAGCCCGGCGCCAATGGCACAGAGATCCTAAACGGGGTGAAGTATGTTCGCCCTGGTGGAGGCTTTGAGCCAAATTTTCAGCTGTTCGAAAAGATTGACGTGAACGGAAACAAGGAGCACAAGCTCTATACTTATCTAAAGGTAGTTGTTCTAAATTGAAATACTTGTATGTCGCCTAAGTCTTTTTGAGAGAGTATGTTATGAGCGGAGTTATTTGAAGACCATGTCAACAGGCAAACCTTTTATAAGCGTATGAATCAAGTTGCATTACGTTAACTCTCCTTCGCGTTAAATAATTATGTTCAGAAAATCTATCAATTTGTTTAAAGTGAAAAGTTAAAAAAAAAAACGCAATCATTTTTTCCACTGGTTTGTCGCCGTAAATTCTCTAATTTTTTATTGGCTGCCCAGATAGCTCAGTCGATAGAGCGTCGACTAACAATCCCTGACTGTTACATGTAGATGAGGTCGAATTCCATCTGCTTAGCCATAGCCAAAATTTTAGGAATACAAAGAGGAAGTAAACTAGTCAAAGAATGTGTCTTTTCTTTACTATTGAATGCATTCTGTGAATTGAAAAATTAATCAGTTGAGCATCAATTGCCTACTCTTCAAATTGAATACTAAGCTAATTTTGCAGATCATATGTAGTTGAAATCTCTAAACAGGAAAAGACTTCTCAGATTGAATGGGATCCACTGCCATCACCATTATGATCGAAATCAAAATCATTGATATCACCAAATCCTTTGCTGTTTTTTTTTTAATATATATAATCACTACTACTACTACTACTAATACTACTACTACTACTACTACTACTACTACTACTACTACTACTACTACTACTGCTACTGCTACTGCTACTGCTACTGCTACTGCTACTGCTACTGCTACTGCTACTACTACTACTACTACTACTACTACTACTACTACTACTACTACTACTACTACTACTACTACTACTACTACTACTACTACTAATACTACTACTACTACTACTACTACTACTACTACTACTACCCTACCATTACTACTTCTACTTCTACTACCACTACTACTACTACCCTACCATTACTACTACTACTGCTACTACTACCACTACTACTACTACTACTACTACTACTACTACCACCACCACCACCACTACTGCTACTACTACTACTACTACTACTACTACTACTACTACTACTACTACTACTACTACTACTACTACTACTACTACCATTACTACTACTACTGCTGCTGCTGCTGCTGCTGCTACTGCTACTACTTCTACTCGACTAATATTAGCACTATTAGTGCTACTAATACTATCATTAGTACAGCCACTACGTGATAACAACTATTACCACTTCGAATATAATTAGAATTATTACTACTACTACTACTACTACTACTACTACTACTACTACTACTACTACTACTACTACTACTACTACTACTACTACTACTACTACTACTACTACTACTACTACTACTACTATCATTATTACTGCGATTACTACTAATGGTGATGATGATGATGCTACTACTGCTTTTTTTTTTGTTGCCAATGTCATCATGACTGCCTATTTCCTATTTCCAGTCCATATCTTCACCTAATTAGCTTGATTACATGCATTTGATTCAAAACGGACATATTTTTTTGTTATGGTTTGTTTGTTTGTTTGTTGTTGCTGTTGTTTTTAATTTGGTACATGTAGTCTTGTGAGTTACTCTGAGGTCCATACTTAAATAAAAATGTTCCATAAATTATTTTATAGCCATATTGTAATTTAAAAAAAACCGTTGAATAATTATGGAAAATACATTTTGTTATCATTTTGATTAGCTACAAGGTACAGCTCTTTTGGTAGAATTTACCGATGATGGCGTTTGAAAATACATTTATCAAGCACATTTAGGGAACATTTTTTTTTTCAATTTAATCATGATTTTACAGGAGACTCAGAAATGTGTTTGAAGTTATCGTTTTCTTTGCACCAATCGTATTAAACTGTAAGTGATACATGCATGTGCATTTATTAAAGTGAAACATGTTTAATTATTGTAGAATCCAAACGTATCAGAATAATCTCATTATAAGTTTACTGTTTCATTTACAAGCATCAGTAGCAAAAAATAAACATAAAGAAAAAATACGGAATCGATTGAAAGGTTAAGGCATGATATAAAATATTAATTAACTTTTGAAGCACAAAACATCGTGGTTCATGGTGGCGCATAGTACATTTATTAAAGACTTTTAATTCGATGCTGGTTTCCATAAAAGGATTATGGGATAGGAGAATAAGTTGTGTCTCAGTTCCAAATTATCATAACATAAAAAGGATGACAAAAAGAAATACACGGTAGATTGCAAGATAAAATTTGGCTACATTTGTAATACATTTAGTACAGATTCTATACATACATATTATGTGGTTGCGATATGTGTGAACTACAGAGACGTGCAATCATTATAATTATAAAAATATTTTTTCAGCCCAGTGGCTTTCATAAATGACAGCCATTTTATTCAAAATGCGTTTTTGTCTTTTTCCTAACTACTGCCAAAAGCAGCAATTTTAAATATTCTTCTTGGCAAGACTAAACTTGATTACAATAACACATTGCATTTTATCATAACTCAATTTTTGTTACGTCGAAACTGTGGATAAACCAAACATGTTTTAGACCCTATCCAAAGTGCATTTATTTTCTATAACTAGACATACATCAAATGTTTTTGGTAACTCCACATATTTAAACTGTTCTGAACGTTTTCGACTCAAGAACTGCTCTGAAATAAATAAATAAGTAAATAAATAAATGTTCTCTCCTTACAATCTGCCTCTAGAGTTATTGTCCGCCCACACAGACAGAGTTTAAGCCAAGCATCCTCTTCTACACGCCGATCAAAGCTAACGACGTGAGCTGGAACTTCGAGAAGTTTCTTGTCGGGACAGACGGGCGCGTCATGAAGCGTGCACATCCCAGTGTTGATCCAGTATCCATGGAGATGGACGTAGAGAACGCTCTTCCAGTTCCAGCGGCTTCTAATGGTGCTGGGCGTGTGAGTCCCATTTCGGGTTAGATGCTTCACACGTATTTGAAGCTCCTCGAAAAAGTTCTAAGCGTGCTTCTTGCAAACATTATAACCTAATTGTATGTACATTGCATTGAGAAAAGGGTTATCAAAATTAGTTCTTTATTATCAATATCATTGAACTGAATCATTGTATTATTAGCAAAGTGTTATAAGCAAAAGGCAAAAAAGAAAATAGAATTTGAAACTATACTGAACTAAAATAATTTACTTCTTCATGAAAAGAAAGAAATGCAAAGCGAAAATTTATAACAGAGAAGAGGTTTTCTCAAAATGTGAGAACTGTGCCTTGGTACGTTACTTATCTTATTATTCATATAGGTGAACCATATTTTTACTATGGGAACCAAATTCTTATTAACAGTGTTTTAATGGAAGTAAATATGCGTAAAAGTTTTTAAACCATATTGGAGTAATACTCTAGTGATTAACATTATTAACATGAATGTAATACACTGGAAGAAACTAGTGTAGGGGTGATACATTAAAACCTGCAAAAATCATCTTCTTTTATCTTGACACTTTGCGCTGCTTTCAAGGATTCTGCTAGAAAGCACCATGGACTTTCGCTTATACTGGATTGATTTGGTTTAAAAAAAAAAAAAAAAAAAAAGCAATGAAAGTACTGAATGAATGTTATGTACTTCATGTCTACACAATATTCATTCTTGTCTATGAACTTATAATGTACTGTGATTAGTTTATACTATACACTTTGAAGAGACCACACAAGCAGTTTATCATTGCATCAGTTCTAAAAGCGCGAGAGCATATGAAATCTCTCCATTAAACAACCTTTTGGTTGCATGGAGGGACTGAATCACTGTCCAGAGCTTCTCAAAACTTGTGCATTCGTTTTGAAGCCCTCCAGTAAATCTCAACATAGAGAACCGTTGCATTTTAAATTTCCGTGAGGTTTTCAATTCATTTAATAATATTTTACAATGTGTATGTTCCATTCTTTCTCATATTTTTTTTTTTTTTTTTTTTTTTTTTTTTTGCAATGATTGTATCCATACATATGCAAAAACAGAGATTACAGCAGTACATTTTTATTATTTAATACTACGTCGTTTAGTTACTTTAGTGGCTAAGTCATTATGATATCCGTGTGTAAAGTTCAAAAACATAAAAGCAAAACTTAAAAATTTAATAAACAAAGAGTTCAGAGTCGAGTACCTTTCTCGTTCTTTTTTTAAACCCGGCTTGAAACTCCGGTGTGTTAGTGTGTGAATTTTGTATAGGTCTGCATGTATTTGTATGAACCTTTAAGATACAAACGTTTTGAATGTTCTGTACAAATCTGCCACGAAACACACGCAGAATTTGTCATGTATGGCTTAACAATACAATTATGGAGAAACTGTCAGAAACATTGCGTTCGTTTATAACAGTTTAACACAAGTATGTTACCTGTCCTATTGGCATTTGGATCCTAATCTAGATGGTTATCCAACACAAGTGAAAAATCATTATACACGATTTTTTTTATCTTTTGCCATTTGTTTAGAACCTAATGCAAAGGGCTGCATCAGAATTAGTATGAAAAGGTAAAAAGTATTTAATTAGATGCGCACAAAATCTAATATAAAAAGGAGGCTAAGGGGGATAGACATTGCAATAAAAGGGAAAAAGTGAGACATAGAAAGGGAGAGAGAGAGAGGGGGGGGAGAATAAGAGAGCAAGAGGCAGAGAGAGGGAGAGAGAGAGGGAGAGAGAAAGAAAGAGAGAGAGAGAGAGAGAGAGAGAGAGAGAGAGAGAGAGAGAGAGAGAGAGAGAGACAGACAGACAGACAGAGAGAGAAATGTCAACATCCAGAACAGGAATCGACAAATTTAATTAATATGTGTATTAAAAAAAATATATTAGATACAAGCAGTCCATGGTAGGCCTAAATGTTTAACTGAGAGTTACTGATATCTTTATCAGATTCTGTTTTCGACATGAAAAGTAGGCCCTACGTGTTCTTGGTAAAATTGCTCAACCTAAAATGGCCATATAACATGAACCTTTTTTTTTTGTTATTGTAAAGAAGTAAAATTGCTGCGAGCGGCTAGATCTAGCAATGGATCAGTTTCTTTAACGCTTAAGCCACTGCAAACAACCCATTCATGAAATGATTTGCTTTTAGACCTTCCTTGAAAAATGGTGATGTTGGAATAGAGTCGGTAAGAAAGGTAGGACGTAAAGGAATACAATGAAGTTTTATTGGCAGACTATAATCTGACAGCTTACTGTTTCTACATCTTAATTTCGCTTGTATGCACGGAATACACATATGTATCCGTACATATAAATGTGTATATCAATACATGTATAGTCAAATAAATAATACATGTATATAATTCTAAGTAATTATGTTTTTGCGACAGGATGTAAATCAAGAAAAGGAGAGTGAAAAAATGCATAATGTATCCCCATTCTGCATAAATGTAATACTGATTGATTGCGTCTCCAAAGTTGTATTCTTTAATGCAAGTGACAGAAAACGACATTTTATCTTGAAATCAAAGTAAAGTCATTTGCTTTCTGTTCTTTCCAAAGACTTTTACTCGCAAAGAACAAAGTAAATTATTAAGGCAAAAAATGCTAAGAACAAAAAAGATAACGTCCGTGACAATAAAAATATATGTATTAATTGATTAGAGTGGAGAGCATTTTAGGAACTGAACATATAAACAATTCATCAAATTAATTTTAAGGCACAACAATAGGTATAATTATAAAGAATAATTTATATCCTGAAGTTAGGATCTATACTAATTGGTATCTTTTTTTCTTTTTCATAACCTTGGCATCCTTACAAAATTAAAAATTTGGATTATATTTTCGGAATTCTTTCAAACTTTACATTTCATAGAGAGGGCTTTAGGGATGCAGTTTCAAAATAAATGAACGAAGTGAACAAGGCCGAAGTGTTTTTGAGGCCATTTATTGATATTTTCTTTATTTTACTTTTAAAACAAATGGGGACAGTGATGGTGACGGACAGAGAAAAGAACTGTAGTCTCAGACTTTATCCACAGAGACTTCTGGTAGACGAAAAAAAATTATTTGATTACCTAAAATACCTAAAAATGGGCAATTGCTTTTTTTACTACATCCTTTGCAGAATATACGAAGCTTTATGGAAAAAATTGACAACAGATCAACACATAAATTTAAGTATTCTTCAAAACAGATTAAGTAACAAAAAGATTTATTTCATTCTCAATATTTTATTCATTGTTGATAAAAAATATTTTACAATTGCTGGTTATGGTATTTTTCAACTCCAAGACAAAAATTGCATCTGCAACAAATCAAAGAATTCATATATATAAATAAATAATAAATAAATTATATAAAGTTCTACTTTAGCTTAGTGACCGATGACCCACAAAGTGTTTCTTTGGATAAATCCAACCATGCTGCGAAAAGATTGATGATGTTTCAGTGCAACTATCTTTTTCTTTATTTTAAAGGAAACTTTCAGGAAAATTTCATAATATTAAAATAAAAATGCAAAATATTCTCTTTTGTAAAATAAACAAAGGTGAAATTTTTTAAAAAGGCGTCCTTTAAAGAGAAAAAAGTACGATTTACTTTTAAAGAAATCCTTTAAAAAAATGAAGGAATTAAAACATAATTATGTTATCTTCGAAGTCCACTATAAATACTTTCCAACTTATGATCAAACACTAGACAAAACGGCTTATTTAAATAAAATATTTGATGCTAGAAAATTAAAAGTTTGGCTTTCATATTATGTACACATTCATATGCATTTCAAGATACATAACCTAAATAAGCACTAAATATTTGAGAGCCATTTTAATCCATTTGTAGCTTTATTCCCTTTAGTAGATTGTGCCACCATAATGAAAAATGTGGCTTTGTGCAGCTTTAGAAGAGAGCTGCAGGGTACGCTGAACTCATCCTTGTTACAGATCATAATGGTGATGAATCTTAGAGGTGTTGCACACATTATACATGCATAAGTGTGTATTTTCAAAACTTCACAAAGTTAAATTTCTGCAGTTTGATATAATAATAAACATAACCTTATGCACAAGCACTACAAGCATGTTAAAAGAAACATTCTGCTGATAAAGGTTTAGACTAACATATTTTTATGAGTTTTGAAACGTTTTTAATATGAACAATTTTTTTTTTTGACATCAAAGATAACTCAAATGCCAAAATGGAAATATTTTTCCTTTTCTAATTCTTACTCACCCTCAATCTAAAACTTCTAGTAATACACATAAAGGTATTAAATATAAAGCTTCTTTTTATACTTCTTATATTATGTATATCTGAGACAATTTTTAAACAGGTAAGAAAACTTGCTGGACCTATACAGTGTAGCAATGATCCAAAGCCAAAACTATGTTGAGATTTTTAGGGCCCTATAGGAATTTTATCAAAGCACACTGAAGAACAAAACTTTAAGCTTATACTAACAGCTTTGCGCGAGATTTGGGGCAAAAACTTGCATACACATGTGCTTTTTTTTCCTTACTTGTACTGCTGAGGCTTTCCAGATGATTAACATACATGTATGATTTTCAAAACTGCAAATTTAGGATATCTAACACCAAAAAGGCACTTACTATTTATCATTTTGCTGTTTGCTTAAATAATTTCAATGTTTTATGTACTGAAGATGGTAAAATGGTTTACAATACATGCAACTAAAATGTGCAAGGAGTGTAATAAACTCCCTGATGATAGGTGTGAGAACACAGTTCAGATTGAAATAAAATTACCTTCAGAAAGCCACAAAAAGGCCTTATAAATGAAGAAGTTGATGAATGCCACAAAGCACTCAAATTAAATGTTTTGATACTGAACATATCACACAGTTGAAATAATTGAGCAGCATTTCTTACTATTGGCCTCTGAAGTGATGATCATTACATACCAGGAACTATCAAGACCCATTTCATCACATTCTAATGAAGCCCAAGTTGGCTAAAAGCACAAAAAAAGAAAAAAAAATTGAAACAAAATTAAACTGCCAGGTATGAATAAAATGAAAGATGTAGTTTATTATTATGACAATATGTTTGTTAGGTACAATCTTACTCCATTTTTCCCAATAAAAGAGCTGTTGATTATTTAACATTTGCAAGGAAGATTGAAATACCTTAGTGATCATGAAAGTGCATTAATTGAGTCTATCAAGCAGACAACTTCAGACAAATCAAAGGGAAGGTAAATATTTCATTTTTTATGCCATCTCACTCCATTTAAGACAAATATACATTTATGCAAGGATATTTATCAAGCAGCCTAGTTAATTTTTTGCGTTAAGAAATATTATGTGAAAATGAATAACAAAATTTGCATTGTCCTATTCCAAAACCAGAAATCATAGAGAACAATTTCATGGCGTCGAATTATTATTCCAAGTCAGTCTTCTTTACACATTGTTGTGAATTAAAATAAATAGCTGAGATAAAGACTTAATATCAGTCAAAATTGAAATTCATATTAACGTGCTTCATGAATAAAATGACATGAACTCAGTTATTTTCATGATTAAAGGAGATTGCATTTCATAACAACGAGAAGCAGACCCAAACGAAATAGGACTTGTGTTACAAAAGGAACAAATTTTGAAGATTTCTAACCAAAGTAATATTTATTGATCATAATAATCTCCACTGCCATCATTGCTTCTATGAAGTCCTGCTACAGTGCTAGCCATTTTTGAGTTCCTGCAATACCTGCAATACATTGGTGAATGCCTTATCCTAGAGTTGATCTGCTGCCCCAAGATTTTCGTGATAGTTCTTTCTTAAAATTGTTTTAAAAAAATGATACTGTGCAAGATATGGTTTACCAATGGGGGTAAAGTAAAACTTGCAGGGTACATGTATTTTATCTGAGGACATTTGACATTTTGAGTTTTTATAGGTTTTCAGTTGAAGAAGAGTCTAAGGTAGCCACTGCTTGTTTTAGTCTTTTCTGAATAACTCATAAAAATAAATTCAAGTTTCAACACCTTGTTGTGTTCTATACGAACCGGCATATGCTGATTTTTGGCGGTTTTGGGTTACGACCACCAGTATTTAGAGCTTCAAATGGACTACTTGTCACACGAAACGCTGTATTTCTAAGTCTTAAAATAGAAAAGATAATTATGCCATGAAATCAAAAGGGGAATAGGCCAACAATCAACTGTTTCCTATTAGATGAAAGAACACATTCAGGATTATGCCCTTTTGAGTGAAAAGAATGAAACAAAATCAGTGATTATTTTGTCATAGGGATGGACCTATAACTGGCATAGGCCCTTTCAGTAGAACAAAAATAAGGCTTGTTGTTGATTGTCTACCCATGACAAAGGGTAGAAAGGCCTTGATGTCTTGGTGACTCGGGCTCACATGAACAATGTGTTGGTGACCAGCTTTGTCCCACTAACAACTCTTGCGTAATATTTGGAACTAATTCCAAAGTTGACAATTCTGGGACTCTGTTGTGTGCGCCTATATGTTCAACTTCCTGAAGTTCATATTACACACGCCTCTTATAAGACTGCAGTCTTAACTGTCATCAAAGGGTAGTTAAACCTACATGTCATGCTTTAGCACCTCATTTCAGAATTACCTTGTTATTCCTAACATACCTTTTCCCCTTATAACATTCGATGTAGTCTAATTTCCATACCATACACAATGTCCATCAATTTATTACTTTTTGTCAACCCACCTGAAACTCTATTGGGGAGATCCTAGCTTACCTTGTTATCTACAATAAACTTGTAAAATTTCAGTAATGTGTGCATCCAAGACTGCGGTACTGTAGTACCCAGGCACTGTTTTGTGCGAGGTGTTTTTGTTTGTTTGATTTTCTAGTGTATTCAGGCATGCTGGATAACAAGTGTACAGTTCTGATCCTATCTTTAATGATAAAAAACTATCATTGTTAACTTTTTATGTCATGTTAGGTTCACAAAGGCATCACTATTCAACAATGGCCCCGACTCTGACATTGATGGATTTGTTAGATGATGCACCCTTGTCAAAACTTCAGGAAAAATTAGTTGTAAATCAAAATACCACTCATAAACAACAAAGAATAGAAGATTTCTTATTCTGAGTACTTGGACGATTGAGACAATGACCCTGATTTCGCACCAGGAAAATGCAGAATAAAAAAGTGTAAGAAAGTGTTGTTTGCAGCATGCACTATCTGCCTCAAACTTCTCTGTTATGATCATTTCTTAGAAAATCCAGAGTCATGTAGAGTAATGGAAAGTCAGTATCGGCACAGACGCCGGACTAAATGCATACAATCAGTGACAAAGTAAACTCAAAACTCACCATTACCTAGAAGCCCAAGATGTGAATATGACAATGCCAGAATCGTTTGAAGTTGAAGCCTCAGTGTATCATTTTTTACCCACAAAGAGGAAGAGAACTAGCAAGAAAATAAAAGCTAAACAAAAACGACAATCTGGCCAAGAGTATATAAGCAAGAAAACAAAATGAGTCGAACCTGCAAAATAGATGAAAAAAGGATGTGCTGGGAAGGAGAACAGGCAGCAAATGTTCTGAAATCTCGGAAAGTAATAGAGATGATATTTGAACAGTTCTATAATCTGGCTGAAGGAGTGAGAATTTGTGGCAAGACACATTGAAACTGTAAAACCTAAAGCAGGCAAATCTTCAAGTCATCGCAAGAAAACCAATGTGTATCATCTTACAAACCATGGAAAGTGCTTGCAAGTGTGTAAAAACACGTTTCTGGCAACTTTGGGGATTGAAGAAAAGTTTGCTCAAGTGGTCTTAGAAAAGATCAGAGATACAGGAATTTTAGATGAAGATAAGAGAGGGGGTAAGCAGTCAAAACAGATCTGGGTAACTGAAGAACAGCAGAAGGAGAAAATCAGTCAGCATACTGATAGGTTCCCCTATGTTGAATCCCATTTTTGTTTTGCCTCTTCGAGCAAAGAATATTTATGATCCGACTTGACATTGTCCAAAATCCATGAAATATTCAAGGCAGATAATCCAGATGGTGGTAAATCACCATCTTTATCAACATATACGAGAGTGTTCAAGACAAAAAAATCTGTCTTTTCATCATCTTAAGAAAGACCATTGCTCACTCTGTAATTCTTACTTGAAAGGGGATGAAGACAGGAAAAATGAACTTAGAGAATCTTACAACAAGCATACAGGGGTATGCAAATTGAAAGATAAGTACAAGAAAATGGCTGAAGCTGACCCAACATCCTCGCTGGTAAATTTGATTTTCACCAAGTAATATACCTACCTGTTGCCACAAAAGATGAATTGTTCTACTAGAGGTGACTTTCAAACTTCAACCTGACATTTTATAATCTGGCTGATCACAACTGCGATTAGTTACACAGGCACAAAGGCCATAGTCGTCCCAGAAGCTCAGAGATTTCAACTGCAGTATTCATGGCATTGAAAGACTGTGACAAAAAAAGGCATAAAAAATTCACACCTTTTCGCAGATGGATGCCCCATGCAAAATACGAATACGATAATGCTCCACATGATAAGCTGTTCAACAAATATGCAAGAAATCTCTCTCAGATTCTTTGAGTCATATCATGGGGTGAGCAGTGGTCAATTCGATAGGGCACTTGGCTACCAATCAGAGATCGCGAGTTCAAATCACAGTCCAGGTCGAAAGTTTTTTCAGCTCCGCTGTGCCCACCCAGCACTAAAGGGGTAGTTAGGTTTCTTTAGACTCTGCAAAAGTAAAAGGCGGCGAGGGAAGCAATGGCAAACTACCTCACAATGCCGTATAACGAAAAAATCAGGACCCTATTTTCCTGGTTTCCCTATGCTCGAAACCAGTTCGGAGGCTTTTACTTTTACTTTACTTTACATGGTCAATGTGAAGGTGACTCAGTCCATAGTACCATCAGCACAGCTTTGGGTAATGCTGGTGATCTATTTGTGCCACTACAGCTGACACCCATCATCGCATTAATTCTACGAAAACAAAATTACAGGGTTCAAACACTTAAATATAGTGACTTTCTGGACAGTATTCTTAGGGATGAGTCACTTAGAAGAACAGTACAGGTCTATTTCTGTGAAACGCCAACTTACAAACATGATTCGATGTCATTCTGGGAAGCTGAACAATAAACCAAATAAACTCAGCAAAGAAAAATACGCCAGTTTATGTTGTCTTCTTTGGTAACTGCTTCAACAGCTACTATTTCCTATGCATCAGTGACCTGATGTGCATTGGAGATTTCCAATAAATCGACTTACTTTGAATAGACAGCATTGTGTAAGGAGCCCTTGTCATGTTTTATATACATACATTTTACATGTATTTAGATGCATCCTTGTCAATTTCTACAATGATCTTAAGAAAGATTTGATTTCTGCCTTTGAGTCCAAGTAACCTACATCATCTTCCTTTGGTTCACTATTTGGAGAGGTTTACTTAAAAATTCTACTAAAAGTTAACAGACCAATTAATATTGTTTTTTTTTTTTTCATAGAGGAAAAGAAATATTCAGTTCAACTCAGTGGTGATGCATTAAGCACAATACCTCATTTTGGTGTTCACAATAATTGGAAGGATAGGTTGGTTTGATTTCACTAGAGACTTTACCATTTCTAGATATCCAGCCAGAATTGATGAGAGACAGATGGAATTGGGAGAAGTAAATGCACATGATTTGCTTACAAAGAGATATATCACAGGCCCCATGGAAATTCAAGAAAATTCCAAAACAATACAGCAAAAGTATGATGATAAACACCAGGTAATGTGGAAAAAAAATAGGGAATTAGGATTAGTCAGGTCATGAGTAACTGCCTCATTTAGTGTTATGATAGTACAATTTATGTTCAGCAAAATCAGAAGTGTGTTCTATTTAAGTACAAGCGACATGGCAGAGCTCTTAAGGTGATGCCTCAGAATTAGCTCAAAAGAGAGTTTTACTAATGGCAGAAAGTCATTACAGATGTAAAAGTCAGCTTATATCTTAAAATAGCAAAACCCAAAATTCTTGAATTAGAATTGCATAAAGCACTTGCACAACAACAGAAAGTGGTTTCTTTCAAATCTGAAATTTTGATTTACTGACTCCCTGGAGGGTCATCTATGTAACATTTTTCTTTTGAAAAATCAATTGTGTCCCTCTTTGAATCAGTTTAAAAAAAAAAAAAATGGCGTTCATGAATGTGCATGTAAGCCTACATCCTCTTCATATTATTACTAATGTGACTTGAAAAGATGATAAATGTGGTGGATTAACAAAATTAACTTTTCTTAAAAAATGGAAGATATGTTGAGGACAATGATTACCACTTTTTCATGACTTTATTTAACATTCTGACCTAAACTTGCATACTTTCAAACATCATAATTGAGACCCATAATTACATCAATAATCTATCGCTTAATTTTTTTCTTAATTCCTCTGCCAACCTTCTCAACTGAACTTTTTCCAACACTTGCAGCACTTGCTCCACAGAGACATTGATGCTTGGATCACTAAAACATATACAAAATCCTTTATAAATAATCTCCTTACAATTTCGAGGGTTGTCCTCAGCAAGTCTTTCTATATGTTCATCTGGAAGGCCTGTATGTCTCAGCACCATTTTGTAGTTAGAACCAAGTTTTTCTGAAAGGAGTCGAGCTAGATACAGCTTTTCTGTGGATATGATAAGTTTTATAATTATATCTATTCATATTTTACAAAATCATTCATAATTTAAAAGATCAAGCAAGATGTATGATGAACAGCTGACTTGACCATATATTTTTCATGTTCATGTACAAATAACAAGTTGCATTACCTTACTGAACCACTTTATACATGTACCATAAATCAGTCTGAAATAGCTTATAATGAATCCAATCAGTTACTACAACGATGTTTCGTTGAATATTTAAATTATAGCATGTTTCAGCAGTCAGATAGCAGAGGTAGCAAAGTTCTATTCATTTTGTCCTAAGGATAGTGCTATTTTGCGTCACAATGTCCAAAGTCAAGCCGTGATAATAAGAGAAAAAATTGATTAACCAGAAAAAAGTTAAATGCAGTAGAGGATCACAACTTAAAAAGAAATACAGACAATGGCAAAATTGAACAAAAAGAGTGATATGTGAAGGGAAACTGCATAACAGTAAATATAAGAATCTTTAAAAAATCCATTTTCCGTGTTAGGAATGAAATAAAGGGATCATTATCTTTTCAAACAAAAAATTCAGCCAAAGAATGGTATCGATTTTAGTAATTAAAAATGAGGCACCTTGGTAAAATAAAATTATGAGCATACCATGCTCAAAAAAGGGTACAAAAAGAAATGTTAGAAACAGGTGATTTAACATCCACATAACTAATTTGCATTAACAAAGAGAGGCTGAAACACATTAGATACATTAAAATATGCAATATCTTATAAAGTGAAAATTAATATAAAAATTCAAATAGACGGAAGATGACTAGATGATTCCAGACATAACAGACTAGATTGAAATTGAGGAAGATTGGGATAAGGGGGTCTTGACATACTTTAGATATCTTATGTAAGTACATACTAAACTTTTGATATCTCTATGCATGGCTTTTAAAGTCTTAAATGGTCATAAACTCAGAGTAGAACTAATCAGAACACTCTTGACTGATCCCTTTAATAAACTGACAGGGGCAATTCTATTATCTTTCTAGGAAAATAACTTTTTTACTCAACTTTTTGGGTTAACTTTTTTTATCTTCTTCCTATTTTATTTTTTTACTCCACATTTTGCAGGGCCTGTCCGCAGAGTCAAATACAAATTTTCATTTGCTGTTTCTGATTCTGTTGGTGGATAAGATTACTTGGATCGTAATTTTGGTGAGTTATGGTCTGTCTATCTTTATTTGAGTTTTTATTTCATTATAAATTGCAGTATTCACTCAGTTCATCATGTTCTTTATACAGATGGTGTGCTCTGTCATTTCCAGGTAGATCGCAGTGGACAGTAGACATTGCAGGATGCAGGTGAAATCTTCTGTTGGAAGATGGATATAAGCGTGCAGAAGTTTGATTTAGTAGTTATTGAGGGCCTTGAGGATAGATTTTATGTAAAAGAGAAAAACATTTCTGTTGCATCTTTCTTGATTGGTTAAAACGGTGGACTCAATATTTAAAGCAGCAGCATCTGCTCAGTAGTTGAAATAATGTTTTCCAGTTGTTTTTGAATTTCCAGTCGTCTTGCGTCTGATCCATTTAATATATTTTCCTCCTTCAATCTTACACTTGTAACCAAGATTCAGATGGATTGGTATTGTTTATGTTTTCAATGGCTACTTTTCTCAGCTGTTTCACAGAAGTATCAGCCTTTCTTTTCATTATTGGGAAAAAAGGATGTATCAGTTTGGGCATATAAATTACTTCATGGCATGCATCACTATTATGTGGGGAGAATTGCTTCTCTGTTAGGGGGAGGGGTGCGGTCCTAGTTTTCCTTGTAGATCATATATATAGGATTACAATTTGCTATATTTCCTAGCTACTTACACTCAAGAAAAGATCTTGAGATCAGAAAGAAAAACAAAAGGCTAAAAGCTACACAAGGCAGACTTAATAGGGAAGCAGAAATCTATGAACTATGAAAAGAAAAGGAAGGAGACGAGTCCAAAAATAAAACAATGGCCACAACAATACACTGATATGAAATGCTGTTCGTGTCCCTGATTTTGAAGGTAAACGAAGGAAAAAAATTTGGTAGTATGGGTCAATATTAGTCTTTGTTGCTTTTTGGTCAATTTTTTCATTTAAGTTTTTTTGTAATTGATTGTTAGAGAGTCATTGTCTTTATATAAACTTTTTATCCCTCTTTTTGCTCAAAATATATCAGTGAAGTCAAAAGCAGAAAAAATAAGTATCGAAACACTTTATATTCATGCTTGAATATCTAGATGTTGCTCTCCATAAATCCATAGAACAACCTCTCCCCATTAATTCAGATATTGAGAACTCAACACTGAAAAGGATATGCATACATCATTCTTCAACTTTTTTCTTATTTTTTGTTCTTCTTTCACTATTTGCAAACTTTTTTTGTTAATACTCAAAGTTATGATAATAATTCAAAATTATGCACGCATATTACTATTTATCTTATATTAGAAGATTTTTTTAGATATATTTTTTTTTGGCTATCTCGATGGTTTTTTGTACTTAAAATTTAACAAAACTGAAAAATCATTTCACCACAATATCAAAAGATTTCAAGTTTTTCATTAAAAAAGTTTCTGATACAACCTCAGAATTGGGTTTGTTTTTGTGACATTTTTTAGTATTAACTTAGCGTTTACTTTCAAAAATGGCAGACATTACCCCTGCAGAGAATAAGAAGAAGAGGAAGTAGAAAGTGAACATACATGTATATGAAAAAAAAAAATGAAGAAAAAAAACCGAAAAGATAATATAAATAAAACTTTGAGAAAAGAAAAGACAAAAAAAGGGGGAATAGAGTAAATGATAAAGACCAACAGTGGGGGAGGGAGAGAGAGAGAGAGAGAGAGAGAGAGAGAGAGAGAGAGAGAGAGAGAGAGAGAGAGAGAGAGAGAGAGAGAGAGAGAGAGAGAGAGAGAAAGAATGACAGAAAGAGATAAAGACAAGCAGAACAACAGAAAGATATATTTTAAAAAAAGATAAATGATAAAAAGCTTAGGCTCCCTTTCACTCTCATCAATCAAAAGTATTGAGGAATTCACAGGTTCAAAATATTAGTGTTAACCTAGCTGCTTTGTCAAGCACAGGTTACCACGCAGCCAAACAACTTTAAGCTTTGCTAATAGGAGAAAAAAAAGATCTGTCTCTACTTTAAATAAGATGAAAGTTTTGTGCTCCTTTAAATTGAAGTTAAAATATGAAACAAAACTGTTTTATCTTCCTAATTAAACGCATCATTAACTCAATTGCACCTGAACCCATGTATATACAGGATTATCACTTGCCCTGTGGGTCGCAATCCGTATATTTTTTCTTCGAGTAAAGTAAATAAGAATTGAATGCAGAACACATGTATTTTAAACTATAATGATCCACAAATACATTCCACATCAATTCCTATTTTTTTCACAAGCTACTCACCTTCTGATACACCCTTTGATGAAGACCACTGTCTTTCATATGAGCGAAGATGAGATAGCAAAGTGTGATGATCTTTACATCCATTCTCCAATAAGTAGATCAGAAAAGTGACATCACTTGCCTTCAGCTTTTGTTTTTTTTCAAGTTCATCAAACAGATCTATTGGACTTTTGATTTTGCTTCTATCACGATCACCTATAATACCTTTGCATAACAAATTCATTTTTTTCAAATCGTCAGGCTCAATGTTGTCTGAAATTTTCACTAGCAAGGCTCTGAATTCCTGACTTTGGATATCGCTCATGGTGGATCTCCTCTTCACCAAATATTGCTATGGAAATTTAAGAAAAAAAGGGTCATTATTTAAATTTAATGCAACGAATAGTGTTATGAGATTTGATAGGATTCCTTAAATCAGGGAGGATGTGAATGAGGCAGTTTTGTTAATTTTCTAAAATGTTGCAAGAAAAAGTGAAAAGAGAGCATGCCATAAAGTAAATGAAAAGGACTTTGTAGGTGATGTATAAATAAGCAATAAAAGAACAGTTACCATCACACTTTTGGTCAATATGAAGACTTAGATTGAGATTTAAAAAAAAAGAAATAAAAAGAGAGTGAAGTATTCAGTGCAACATGCAAATTGGTCACATCTTGCACGTTCTCAACAAAATCAAAGCATATTATTAAAGAGAACAAAAGGCAAAAACATCTTTTAAAATTAGGTGTTTACTTTCAGAATCAAGCCACAACCAGTGATGATAAGTGCACACAAAAATTATTAGATCTCTTTAATAGAGTTAAATATTAATATTTGATATCTGACCTTCTGCAAAAAATAAAGAATGATAACATAAATGAATTCAATTTCAAAAGCTAGCTGTGGTAATTATGGAAATTACATTTTCTTTTCAAACCTCTGTAGCTAAATCAAGATACATGTATTTATCATGTATCAAATTAGAGGTCAATGTAATTTTCAATAGAGCTTTCAAGTAGAAGAATGTAGCTACAACAGCCTCAGCTTGGTAGCAGCAGGAAAATGTTATGATCTTCAAAATTTTCATTTAATTAAACTAAAAAAAAAAAGTCAGCACTTAGGAGATTTTATTGTGGTATATTAGTCTCATCTAGGCTGACTGTCCAGATACTTTTTAAAAAAAAAAGCCAAGCCTCTTCCGCTCAAAATAATTTTGTAAAGAAAGTGAGTCTTGAAAAGATAGAAAGTGATAGGCTCATTGTTAGATAGTGTTAGTAAAAAGCTTATTTACATACTGCTATGTTTTAAGCATCCTCTTTAGTTTCATACCCCCAAAATTGCATAGAAATTAACAAAACTAATGACAATAAATACATTGAAAATAATTTACATGTTTAAATGATAAAAATCATGATTTATTCAAGCAATTCCAAACTTATATCAGTTATATTATTACATCTTAAGAAAAGAATCTCGAGATCCGATTAGATAACAGCCTTTCAATGGATTCACATTATATTAAATAGAGAAATCTAAACTATGAATCAAGATACATAAATAATACAAGCAATACCTGTGTTTTAATTCAATGTGAAATCTTGTACCTCCCTGATACTTTTTTGGCCTGATTTTGAAACTCGCTACTTCATGGCTTTCCAAAGCGTCAGCCCATTCAAAACAATGAAGCTCAACTGATTTTGAACAAAAGGAAACGTGACATAATCATTACTATGCTTCAAGATTTTCATTGACTCCAAACTAGTCTTGATTTGAAAATATAATTAATCACTATGCTATCTGAATAATGATTACCTGACCTAGTTGTCAGGGCTATTGTATTACAAAAAAAAAATCCAAAAAAGAAGTAAAGATCTATGCCAGACCTTCTAATAAAGTCCATGATCTAAAGCCACAGAAGAAATTATTTTTAACAAAGAGCTTTCATATTTTACGGACGAGACGAGCGGAATAAGTTACAGTTTAAAGAAAAAAAACAACTTAAAAATGATTTTAAAAAAATATTTGGTACGAGTGGAATAAAAACAAAAAAAAAATTAATAATGCTACTCTGTTTTAAAAGCATCTTAAAAAAAATACCTATATCACATTTTTTCAATGCTTTCCTTTTCCCTCCCGAGTAATTTTTTACTTAATTGTCCACTGGAACTCGGATATATTTTAAATTTATATAACAAAAAAATTCTAAACATATATTCATATTTTTAGTCACTCTCATTTTTAAAATGCTCCTTGATTTTAAATTTTCAGACATTCTAATATTATAACTCTAAAAAAAAAAAAAAAAAAAAGAATGGTTCCTATAGGTTAAAATATATAAGATTTACATGGTTAAAGGAAGACTTAAAATGAGATGAACTGATTTATTTGGTTCAATCAAACTGCAAAATGATATTTCAAACAATAAATCATAATTTGAAAAAATACCTTTGTTTTTAACAATTTCATCTAATCATCTCACTTTATATCTAATTCTATCGATTCATGTTCTATCAGTTCCGCAATTCAGAGTGGGACATCTTTTGTTGTTGTGAAAAGTCACTTTATATCTAATTCTATCGATTCATGTTCTATCAGTTCCACAATTCAGAGTGGGACATTTTTTGTTGTTGTGAAAAGTCACTTTATATCTAATTCTATCGATTCATGTTCTATCAGTTCGACAATTCAGACTCAGAGTGGGACATCTTTTGTTGTTGTGAAAAGTCACTTTATATCTAATTCTATCGATTCATGTTCTATCAGTTCCACAATTCAGAGTGGGACATCTTTTGTTGTTGTGAAAAGTCACTTTATATCTAATTCTATTGATTCATGTTCTATCAGTTCCACAATTCAGAGTGGGACATCTTTTGTTGTTGTGAAAAGCCCTTTCAGTGTATTTTGCAAAATCATGCATGTGCAATTCAAAATTAAAATAATGCTTCTAAGGGAATTAAGTATGAAATGTATCATGATTGTTCATTTGTGTAGCATTTCCACTAAATGATGCATTTTTTAGCAAAGACATTTTGGAGCATGTGCAATTTCCCTACTGAAAATTTGAAATTTCCACTCGTAATAGTGCTCTTATTTCTAACTTTCATATTGTTTCAGAAGTAAAAGCAGTTTAACTAGCATGGACTTCAAGCCTTCTTGAGGAAAATGGCATTTTCCCAAGTAGTCGTCTGCCAAAAAATGTCTCATTTTGTGGCCTCACTTCACATTTAAAATAGAAAAAAGTCTTTAAGTCGAGCCTCATTTATTCCAGCAGTCTTGGTTTTGATTGGCTAATGTTCACACCAGGATGATCTGAAGAACAAAGAGATTTGAAAAGGATATTTAGTCTTTCTACTTAATTTTTGAACAGACCCTTCTCTGTAACTATTTCATAGTTTTGTGGCTGCTTTCAGTGCTTCCTTCTCCAAGTATGTTCAGCCCAAAGTGACAATGTTTTATGAATGGTACGTTTTCCTATTTTAGATAATACAGCTTATATGTACTGTCATGTAGGTGTCAAAGGTGCTCTGAAAGATAACAATGCAATATTGATCACTGATGTATACTGTGAGAGAACTATGTTTATCTAACAAAATGCTTTATTGAATCTTTCATAATTATGTCCCTTCTCAAAAGCTTTATCTGAAGTGGGTTCTTTGTGCATGTTTGAGTCTTATTACCAGTACTCAGCATGAGAGGTCAGAGCACAAAACTGGTTGAAAATATTTATTATCAAAATTACACTCTGAGGGAAAAGTTTGGGTTTGTTTAAAATACTATTGTAACTTGGAAATACAGGCCCAGACCTGAGAAGAAGTTCGATGTGACTGATTTCTATCACTCATTGGTGAGTATTTGCAGTATAATAGTTAAGTGCCTCAGTGCTTTCACTAATGACAATGTCTATTTTGCTTATCTTTTCTTCACAGTTGATGAGCAGTTTCTTGTTGTCAAATTTCATGAATAATAAGCTGAAATCTACCACATGGGTCATTTTCTTTTTTTTGGGGGGGTAAGCCTGTAATGTTTCAAAACAATACCACATAAAATATGCTGATACACAGTAGGAAAAATAGTAAGGTCCAAACATATCTGTAGAAAAGAAGTGGAGCAACAATTATTTGATTAAAGAATTTACTAGCTTGTTTAAATCCCCTTTTTACTTTCTTGACATACGTAGTTTTGTTCCCTGATAATCTTCAGGGTTCTTTCTTCTAGGGGAACATTCCATGCCTCTTGAATTCCCAATTTGTTTTCATTTTAATTTGATTCAGTTTCCATCACGGGATAAGAATAATTTGCCTTTGATGAAATGAGTGCTTACTTTTCATTCCCATCTGTGTAAATGTTCATCCAGAAACTTTTTAAGCACTTTTAAAACTGAAAGTAAAAAATTATACATTTTTTTTACCATGGGTAATGTGCTGTTTTCTATGGGCTGTTAAGCTTCTGATGCTGAAATCAACATTGGTATTGGCCTTGATTTTCCTTGTGAAACATTACTGCATTTATAATGAAAAGAACAGTTGTTCAACAAAGAAAATATGAAAATATGCTAGCATATGAAGTGATTGCTGAGTCTGGACATTCTGTGAGCAAAGATGAAAGAGTTTCATTTTCATTCCTGATGATAGTAGATGTTCTTGTTCGTTCTGAGGATGACATAACCTGGTATGCAACATCATGTTCACTTTGTTTTGGTACATTCTGTTCATTTGCAGCATTATTCAGGAGTGAACAGGACCAATCGTCACTGACAGTCAAAGGTGAATCTTAGGATATCCACAGTCTCTCAATTACAGATAAAATACCACGAGTGGAATCTACGAATGCTAGCATATCATCTCTGTTAGATGGTGCAATATTTGGGAAAGCCTACGTGAGTGAATAGGTTTAAGTATTTAAATTAAACAGAATCACTCAGCACTGGCAGCGGTGGATTTTTTTTTATATGCAAGTATATTATCATCATTTACATTGCTATTTTTCTTATTCTCATTATTATTATTATTATTATTATTATTAATATTTCTATTATAGAATGCTTAGAAAATGATCTATATGATACACATTGTTCCCAGTGACCTGTGCACAGCCAATACTGGTGGTTTGCCCCAACCCTTCTAAGTGCATCCATACCCAACAACATTGCACTGTTTGTACACCTTAACATATCCACCCCTCCTCATCTGTTTACCTCTATTGGTTTGGTTAGCTGATCTCTGTGGCCCATGAAAGTTTGTGGCACTTTGCTGAATAGCCCCCTTACCCTGTTCTTTAAACAGATCTCCAAGGCCCCTAAGGATGGAGTGTGGGGCGGGGCTGATCTAATCCCAACCATATTCCAGATCCCATTCCTCCCCCCCACCACCCTCACCCTGTGCATCAGTGCAAGCATCTGGCCTTCTGGTACTGGTAGCCTTCCCCAACCATCAGTTCCTTCTAGTTTTCTGAATGCTTTGACAGAGAACCTTAAGTTAAGACAATTCCGTTATACCCCACTTCCTTAAAACTGACGGGCTTATCGGGACATTTTGCTTGAAAGTGATGAGGTTCCCCACACCCAATACATTCACAGCCCAATGACAAAGACCAATGAGGAAATATTATTAATCTTTGACAACCTTTCTCCAAATCTCTGAACTTACCCTCTAAAAACTGTAAATGTATGTCCATGCTGTCTGCCTTCCTTTTCAGCTTCTCAATACAAAATATCATTAAATATCTTTAATTCTTAATCATCCATATCTGTCCTCAGCCCCTTAACTTCAGTTTGAGAATCTAACACTCCTCAACCCCTCTATTAAATGCTTGCCTTCCAGTTTTATTCTGTATCCACGGGCCATAGCCCTTAGTTTCCCCTTCAATTTCATTTGCACAGACAGCCCTATAGTGTATATTTTATGTTTTCTAGGTATTCCAATGATGGTAGTTCCTATTTAGCCTACCCAGTGGATGATCTTCATGGTGTCTCTCACCCTTTTTATACTAAGGATACCCATGAACTTTCGGGACATCACCCCAAATCCTCTACAATAGGATAGATCTCCCTCTGAGAACTAAATCAACATGCTGGTAAGGACAGATAAGCAAAAATGCAAGACTACCCTATGATCTATGGCTTTGCCCTTCAACCTCCCTTTCTTCCATCCCATACAGAAACCAACGTCCCAAAGACAATCTGCCCACCAATGTAGCGATTTCCTTTTTCTTGTTAGGCATTGTCTCAACACAACCAAGCCATCTCATTCAATTACAACAAATCAGTACTCAGCTGAATTGGTGTAATTAGGAAGGTCAACCTGAGCTACCATCATACTGCAGATGTTTTGTAGGTGCCACTATCAAGATTGACTTTCTAAGGTTCTATCTTTTTTCTATAATCCCTAATAGAATTCATAACCCTATCCTCATAGTCAAACTGGGACCAACAATCTGTATTGCCGAGCACAGACCTTGTTATATCATTACCCCTTCTTTAAAATCAATTCTTCTGCACCACATAAACATATCGTTACTACGTTGATCCTGCGTTTTTTTATCTTTGTTGCATGCTGATTCATATTAACATCATCCATACTGAAAAAAGGAAACATTGCGGATGATTGCCACTATATTAGCCTCATGTATGCCTAAACATGTGAAAGAAGAAATTAGGCAAAACAACAGGCCGAGACAGAATATATCAGTGGAATCTTTAAAGGCTTGAAACATTACTCAATGAAATCTATGACACAGGTGAGATTAAACCGTTTCTCCAAATCTATATTTATAGCACTGCCAAAGAAACCAGGGGCAAAAGAGTGTGAATTACATTGAACAATCAGTCTCATGAATCATACCAATAAAATACTTTTAAGAATCATCATGATGAACGTCAGAAACAAAATTAAACCAAAAGTAGCAGAGGAACAGCGTGGCTTTGTGGAGGGAAAAACAAAATCTGCTATCTACATCCTTAAACTATAATTGAACCCGCTTTGGAAGTACAGAAAGTATATATCTGTTCTTCATTGACTACACCAAGGATTTTGAGTATGACAGCTAGTTGAGTTTTCTCCAAAGAATGAGGCAAAATCACTTCTACAGCTTTTATCTTCCGTTTGAAAATTTGTATTGCCTCCTCCTCAACCTCCTTAAATCCTGCTATTTCACCCTCAGAAGGTCTTGAAGAACCCAAGGACACTTCCAGGCAGCCGGCCCATACCTAGATATATCATGTCACAGTCCCAGTGATCTAGCTGACTTCTGACCCCCATAGCTATGATGTTGCAATTTACTGTTGTACTGGGCTGATTGGCAGATCATGCAAATTTAACCACCCCTACAACTTCAGTACAAGAAACTAATAGTACAACACTCTTCTTAAATCTGAGATCTCTCATCTTCAAGTTAAGAAAACCTAAGAGTGCAAGAATGTAGATCTGGATCTAGAAATTATAATCTGATCAAGGGCTTGAACTAGCTTTACCTCTTTGTATCCAGCTCGCCACACTGTGTGGCAGGTAAAAAGTACCATTTTTACTGCTCACCACACAGTGGGGCGTACAGACAAACACATTTTAATTCAATCCTTATTCAATAAAAGCCAAGCCAAATTTATAGAGACCTGATGTTGACATCATTGGCTTTCAGCTTGGAGCATTTTTCAGCATTGAGGGAAGTAATACAGTCGACACTGCATAAGTCGATGCCGCATAAGTGGATTTTTATTTAAGTCGACTTTTTTGGTCGGGCCCGCCCCCTTCCAATAGCAAGTAATAGAGGCCAACGCTTAACTCGATTTTTACATAAGTCGATCTTCGACTGCCCAGCGCCACATAAAGAAATCAACGTTTTTGTTCACTCCAGCCGATTTTGCAACAACTTGATGTGGTCAGTGTCTGTTGTCAGCACTTGGCTTTGTGTACACACTCTATATACGCCCCTATACCTCCTTAACTAGTTACAACAGTTCCAATGTGGCATTAGAAAGAAGCCTCAGTCCAGATGTGATGATTGCATCATCAATGTTAACTCAACGGGACCGCTCTCTCTCTCTCTCTCTCTGAGTCTCTCTCTACCTTTCAAGTGTCACTGGTTCTGGACCCTGTGTGTGCCAATCAATCTATGCGCGTGTCGGACGCGAACACACACACAGAGCGGTCCGTTCGCTTTGAGGCAATGAGCTCATTCCCCGCGCCCCACCCCATCACAGGAGCTGATTGGCTGCCAATGAAATATTTCATTGTAGATCTACATTATCTCTTTGCACTGAGTGGGATGGACCAATGTTCACCGGTCTGCCTAGTTTCGCTCTTCCATCCTCACTTCCCCCTTCCCCATATGTTTCAGAGTGGCTAAGAAAAAGAAAAGCCCAACTCGTACTGGAATGCATAATCGAAAGTAACCAATCGCACTTTAGCGATACTTAGTCACTGTGTCTTAGTAGATCTAGTGTGTACAGCACTCGCTTCGATTAGAACGCTTTCACAACTTCCAATTTCACCAGCTTCAGTCTCTAACTTGCACTCGCATTGTCTAGATCTACGGTAACATACCAACTACACTAGATCATTTTCCTGCATTATAGACATCAGAAACCTAGAGTCCCATCAGGCCGCTCGTTTATTATTTTTAATTTAGCCCAGCCGTACTACAAATTTACAAGATAACGATTAGAAAACTGACCCCCCCCACTTTAAAACAAAAGATTGAACTTATCGACGAAGTTGAAAAGAAAACTAAGAAACAGAAAGATGTTGCAGCTGAATTTGATGTGCCAGCTAACACTGTCTCCACCATTATGAAAGAGAAGGACCATTATCGGGACCTATACTTTTCTGGTCAGACTGATTCCTCATTTACGCTTATGTTGGAATTGTATTTAAATCTTTCTTTGTATTTTTATTATTATTCTGGGGAAAATAAAATTAATTAAATCATATAACATCATGCTAATAATAAAGATGAAACGAAGAACAAAACAAACTAACAAGATAAAACAACAAAAGAAAAAGACACATAATAATACACGTAGTACATACGTGTACACAATCTGATATGGGGGAAGTGCTAAGCAATTTTTTTCCAACAGGAGAGGTAATTCAATAATCACATAACTCGATTTTTCACATAAGTCGATCTTTTTACTTATGTCTCCTGGAGATCGACTTAAGCAGTGTCAACTGTAGTTGTTTTTAGTCATTTTTCTTTTGTATTGTTTTTATCGCTGCTACAGTGCTAGCTTATTGTTGTGTCAAATTTCTGATCCTAGTAAACATTGAGAATAGGCCTCAGCTCTCTAAAAGCTCGGAAGCCTAAAAAAACACCTAAAAAAACAATCAGAAAGTGAATCCAACTCTAGATCTAGATCTACACTTGTCAAAGAAGCAAGATTCAAAGATAAAAACAAAGGTACATACCAAATTAAAATAAATTGTGATTTTATTTGATGACTGTAATAGTGTAAAGCCCTTTTAAAAGCACTTTATTTTGATATGTGATTTGTGAGAATTTAATAATTTTTAACAAAGTTATGGTGCACTATCACCTAGGCAGCCCCATTAGCTCCATATTGTTAAAAACTCTTATTTTACCTCTGTATACTAAGAGTAAGAGTTAAATAGATCTAGATCTAATCTAGATGGAAGATATTTTTCACAATTAGACCCACAGATGATGTGCTCATAAGGAATTTGAAGCTCTGTTGCAAGAGAATGGGTGTGGATTAATGATCTGGGTTAAGGCACTCCTGTACTCTGATGGTCCCGTTTGTTAACATGAAAGCCATCATTCCTTTGCCAAGGTTTTTTGGTTTTTAAGGCTTTGTAATTCACATAAATCTAGATCTGTATCAACTTTCGTTACAGGGACTTTTTTTTTTTTTTTGATACGGTAAGATAATCATTATTATTATAAGATCTATTATTAATGCATAATGCTTCCCTGTAAACAAACCGGACCATCGAAGTACTGGAGTGCCCTAAATCTATTGGCTTTAAAACTAATCTAGATCTAGAATCTAGATTAGATTCAATTTAAAGTCACATATTTATGATTATGATTGAGTGATAAGGGAAGGAAAAAATACCCTAAACACATACAAGCATATCTAAACTAAAAATTTATATTCGAAACAGACCAAAATGTTGATCTAACAATACAGGTCTTTTCTTTAAATCTTGATATCTAGATATCGAGGTCTACAAACCTTTTCGTCAGGGGCTGATGATAGGATGTGAGCTTCTCGTCGAGTTTGTTACAGGAAGTGAAAGAGAAACAAGAACCTGAGGAAGGAAAAGTTTGCTGCTAGAATTTTTTGAAGGTTGCTAGGGTCGATATTTTTAAATACTCATAGTGGAAAAGGCGAATCGATTCCAAACCTTTGAACCCTTCATAGCGTTTTATCTTATTGTTTAGCCTAAGTGACGAATGTCCTTAAACCATTTTCGTCTAATACATTTGAAGCTTGTCTTTAAATGCTAAAGCTAATATGTAAATTGCAAATAGTTTACAAATGTCTCGTCTAAACATTCCGCAGAAATCTACATCTAGATATTTTCGTTTCTTTCAGAACACTACGGGTATGCGCTCAAATTATGCGCGTATTGTTTGGGAATGTGTTCAAATTATTGTATCCTTCTACTCATTATACTGTACCATTATAAAAAAACTACATAAACACAAAAAATATATGTAAAAAAACAAACAAAATGTAAAGAAGTCACGCCACTCTCTGCTAATAAGTTCAACTACTCAAGAATGAGACTTGTGAATGAATTAAAAAAAAAAAATTAATGTAAGAGGTTCTATTTTCTTGTTAATATCTTTGTAAAGTTTTAATTTTCATGAAAAATTGTCAGGTCAAAAACGAACAAAGGAAAGAACTGATAAATAAACAATGAATTGCAATTCTTTAACAAATTCCATAACACTGATCATGTCAAAGATTTAAAAAAAATAAAGAACTATGCGAAGAAAGTTTATTAAAATTATGTTGCATCATGAAAATCTAAATAAATTATTGGTATACTTTATTGTAGACAGTATTGCTCTTTTATCTAAGCTAAGAACAAGCATTTTGCACACATTAGTACTTTCCAAGCAGTGGGCATATAATTCATATAATTCAAAGAAGAGGAGATTTATGTCATACAGAAATAAAAAGCTAGAAATCATAATGATAATCACTTCATCCAATTTGATATTTCCCCTTCATTTAAAAAAGTTGCAAAGAATGGGCCTTTTTGTAAACGTATACATTTGCTAGGATTATAGCATGAAAATTTACAACTCCTATTTAAAATATGATTTTATGAAGTACACATTTATTTAAATCAAATGAGATTGAACTGTGCATACACCAAACTGGCCACTTTAGTATTTTTTCATAAAATTTACCAAGAATTCATGACATAAAGCATCATATGCATTTCAACAGACCTTTCATCATTCTAATTTGCATTGAGAAATGTTCTTGATGAGTTGTGTTTAAATTGGGCTTTTCATTGACACCTAAACATGTAATATGTCTTGCATCCCAGATGAAATGAGAAGCCTTGTAGCAACTACTATTTGATGATAAGTCAATTTTAAAAACTTCAAATCATATGCTTTAAAAGTCAAAAGTGTTAACAGAACTGAAGAATAATTTTTCTTCAGGTATCAGGGAGCCACCTTAAATTTGAATCATACATTATGCATTTCTGTAAACAATATCAACAAACATATTTTGTAGACTCAACTAAAGAAAAATCGACCAAATAAAATTAAAATTTCAGCTTCACAACTACAATGTAAATGATTTGTAATATTCAAGCTGAACATTTCCAGCTTCAGGCACACTTTAGTAGAGTCATTGACTTTTTCAATTTGTATCTCATAGTCATACTGCTTTTTATATTTTGCTCCTCCTCCTGCTCCTGCTTTAAGTTGCCCCAACAATTCTTTACCAGTAATTTCTGTTTCAAGCAATAGGCTGCCCATTTTCAGCATTTGTCTTTAGCCTGGCACAGTATTCTGCCTCATGCTTGGCTTTTGGATGTTTTCTTTGGACGAACAAGCTTCTTTTTCTTTGGCCATAAATTCATGAAAAACTGTTCACTGAAAAAGAAAAAAAGAGACTATTGAAAAGTACCATTCTAAATGGCTTAAATTGTATTCTAAAGACAAATCTAAAATCATGCAATAGCAATTTTAGAGACGAAAATCAGGATTAGATTCTTTTTAGCCTCTTGACTAATAACACTTGAGTAGAAACTGCAACAACAACAAAAAAAGGAGGAGCCAAGTCTACATAATTTCTCCTCCAAGTGATGTTTTTTTTCTTTGTTTTTTTTTTTTTATAAAAAAAGATTGTGTGCATGAAGGGATTTTATGAAATTACATTGACCTTTTAATTTTCTGTGGTGCTCTTACTATAGGTGGAGTAGAGCTATTTTGATTGTGAAACTTCTAAAATGGATAACTATCATACATGATGCTAACAAATACCAGTAATAACTGCTACACTTAACAAGAATAGATGGAAGTGAAAAAAATCCTTGACCTTTTGATTACTTGTGCTAAAGACAAAAAATTTTGTGTGTCAAAAGAGTAAATGTAATAGTCTTCATAAAATCTAGACAAAAAATAATGCTGAATGATTATGGAAGAGGAAAATTTGAATAAAATTCTTGCCAGCACTGGTAACCGCTTTAAAGGGTTTGTATTATTGTCTGCTGCATGATTGATGTCATCTGCCATCTGGATAATAAAAAAAAATGCTCAAATTCTCCTTCTACTTTGGTAAACGTTATCCTGAGTGATAAACCATTATTATTAAACATGTTGTCCAATTAAGAGGTTGCTGCAAAGATTTCATCTTGTGAAACAGTGTGAATGGTTTAATGTTAACAAAAAACAGTATCCGGTGTGTGGATTTTTATTAAATTTATAAAAAGCATTTCATTCTATCCATAGAAATCAAAACTAGACTGTGAAATAAGCATTATAACTGGACCACTACTCCCAAACAGTTTTCCAAAAACGTAAGGAAATATCTCCCAATACCTGTACTTAAAATATTACAAATCTCTCACTGCTTAATTCAACAACTAATATAATAAACTTTAAGAAATAATATTTGAAAATAATAACTTAATTTCCAGGAATAGGAACTTGTACTACTTTCAGGAATGGTGGATATATGACATGATGAAAACAGTGCTCTATAGATTAAATCTTTTGAAAGTTTGCACCTAGATCTCGATCTAGATTGTTGAAAACCTTCTTTAAGTAATCAACATTTAAACATTAAAATTAAGCTGCTGTTTTGGCACACTTTATAAAAATGAAGCAGGAGAGAAAATATAATAATTTATCTACTTTTCTTGGAGTTGGTTCACTTACACAAAAAGACAAGCACATTTTCCTGCCCCTTATATTCTTTACACAATCTTACCCTTGAACGAGTTAAAAACAAATTCTTTCCTGTCATATACTGATACAATTTTCTCATATATGGATTTTGCATTATGATCTAGATCTAGATAATTATAATTTTCATTTTGCTTGATTTAGCCAAATCAGTTTCAAAGAAAACAATTTCCTCTGGCAATCCTGGGAAAGTTTGTCAGCATATTTTCTTTAAGCCTTTGACTACTGTAACATTTGTAGATATAAAAGCCACATAGTATCATTCATACAACTTTTCAAAAGGAAACAAAATGAAAAATGCAGGTTTCCTGCACTTCTCCAAAAACTAGATCTAGATTAGATCTAGATCTAGATCTAGATCTATCAAACTTACACGAATTGACAAAGAAGTTATTCCTGTTCAATTTTGTAAAAGTTATCTCACAGCTTTAATAAATGCACAAACGTGTTGGCTCTAAAACTAAATATATATTTCAAAAGATTAGGAGAACTGTTCTAGCTTTATTGTCTACACTTCTTAAAAAAGCCATACCTTTTCTTAAATCTGAACTTTTCATAACTTTTCCGAAAAATATGGTTTGACATGAAAACAATCTTGTCAAATCGTGTTAAGTGAGAGAAGATCCTAATATTTGTGAGAACTTTAAGAAAAACCGAAAATTTATATAAATACTTTCCAAGTTACAAAGAATACGACTATGCAGAACTTGATGGATGCTTTTTCTTTAGATGAATTATCTAGATCTACATTTTCCAAGTAACTTACACAAAAATGACGAGTGAGACGCCATGACAGTATATTCCTTGACTCTTTAGTAAGTTATCCAAAAACAAGTTAGTGTTATGAAAAGAGAAAAGAAGTCATAGCGAAACAAAAAAAAAAACTATCGTTAAACAGAACTCACCTGTGAAGATAGATTTGAGAGACTTTGAATGCGATGTTATGCAGGGTAGATCTACCGGTCGGACTAACTCTCAAGAACCGTTCTTAGTTTGACGCGAAAAATGCGAAAGGTCATCGTGTCTCGCGAGATCTTTTTTCGAAAGTAATATCCGACAAGGCGAACGGACGTTCAAAACAACTTTTCTCTTCTTTAAATAACTTTGAAATCTTAAAATTAGGAATTATCCAGAGAATTTATAATTTAAAAAATTAGGTTGTTAATATTTTGTCCGCTTTGTTCTTTTCGCATAACTTTCGTCATGGTTTTTGACACGAAAATACACCTTGGGGATAATAAGACTACTTATTTTTTAGGGCTTTAAGATTATTTTTCAACCCAACTGAATTCCTCGCCATGGTTTAAAAAAAAAAAGAGCTAGTTTCTTAGACATGTATTAGATTTTGGTAGATTCAAACACCTTATGTTAAGTTAGAAATTTTTAAAACACCCGTAAGACATACTCAACGATTTTTTTTTCAGTAAAAAAACATTGGAACCCATGGCTGCATTCCTTCCAATGTCTCAGGAGAGAAAAGTAACCTTTGAAGCCTTCTTAAAATTATTTTGGAGTGCAGTTTCCTGTAAGGTTTATTTCATGATAGATTTTCACGGTCTATTTTAGTATCGATTTCATAGTTTGGAAGTCTGTAAAATAAAAAACCAATTGATCAATCAAAATAAAATTTTGCATGTCTGTTGATTTACATTTTAATAAATGTGCCAAATTATAGATGGAACCGTAGTTTAGACATAACGTTATGGCTCAAGTACTGCAGTGACGTATACAGATATGCCTTATTTGGCAATGGGTCATATAATAATAATAATAATAATAATAATAATAATAATAATAATAATAATAATAATAATAATAATAATAAGAGGAGATTAATTGCGATAACCGAACAACATTTGCGACCAACATCAGCACGCCGCAAGGAACGAATATATATATATATATATATATATATATATATATATATATATGTGTGTGTGTGTGTGTGTGTGTGTATAAAGCTGTGACGCGATGGAAAAACCAAGCGCAGGGACGGTCGCTTTAAAATTTTACAATGAAATGATGTGTTGCGCACTGCAAGAAGGCTCCTAATTCCTTGTCACCCAGCTTGATTTAAGAACGAGCATGAAAAAAAAAAAAAAACCTGCAGCATGATGGAAAAAACAAGCGGAAGGCGTTATATATAAATTAATAAAAATAATTAGCTATTGACGGACGAATAACTCTCTGTAGTGGAAGAAAAAGAAGCTTGCTATTGCAGATGGAGTGTAGAGTGAAATTAAGCGAGGATGTGAGGATCGAACATGGCTTAATGCGTTTTATTTATATCTATTAATTTCCGACTTGTTCCTCCCCCCCCCCCTTTTCTGTCTCTCTCTCTCTCTCTCTCTCTCTCTCTCTCTCTCTCTCTCTCTCTCTCTCTCTCTCTCTCTCTCTCTTTCTCTTTCACCCTGTTTCTCTCTCTCTCTCCCTCGTTCCCTCTCTTCTTGGGTATATCAATTGATTCATAATTGACGAAAGAGAGAAAAAGTTTGGGGCAAAGTACCCCTTTAGATCATAATTAATTATATTAAGTCTATTTTTTATATGGAAAAATCTCATGGCAAAGCGGTAAGCAGGTGTTAGCTCCTGTTGAAGAATGCATGTTAAGACCTAGAACTGGTCAAGTGTTTTTCGAAATTTCATATACGCTATCATAATTGTTATGTGACCGGTAAAGTATTTTGCGGACGAAAGGAGGAGTAAGTGGGGAAGGGGGATGATAGAAAGAAAGAGACAGAAAGAGAGAGAGAGAGAGAGAGAGAGAGAGAGAGAGAGAGAGAGAGGGGGGGGGGGAAGAGAGAGATTTACTAAGATGACACATTTATTCAAAATTAAAGTGCAATACTCTCTCACTTAAGTCAGACCTACTACAATGGTCTTCTATCACACAGCTAAATTTTTAAAGATTCTACATAACCCAGTGTCTTCATTAGAAAATAACTCTATCATTTGAATGAAACATGAAAAACGATCGCTTGCGTTTACACTTTGCTTATTTTGCTACGCCGATTCCAAAATTTTAAAAATAATTAATCTCAGATTTGATTTTGTGTACTTATTTTACTCCTCGCCTGTAAAAAAAAGTTTAAAAGAAACCGCCAACTATCCATGGCGCCATAAATCTTCTATCTTTCTCAAATCTTTCTGTCAGTGCACCATTGCTTTTTCCAAGCGCAAGCTCACAAAAAAAAACAAAAAAAAAAACCAATCTTTCTTTCTGTTCCTTCACTAAGCCCAGTACTTTTTATAGTAAACTTAGAAAAGTCACTTAAAGATGGAAGAAAAGCAGAAAATGCTCACCAACTAATATTCCCTACAGAAACTTCTCACGCTGACGACATCGATTTCGTAGGAAACGACCAATTAAATGTAAGAGAACTGGACTTTATCCTTCAAAACCACAGCATTAAAGTCAATGTAGACAAAACGGAATATACGCAGATAAGAAAAGATTTCAGTGAATGAAAAACAGCAAAGAAAGTGGGATCACTGCCCAACAATAAAGAAGTCAAAGAATATCGGGAGCACCTGTCAAGCGGGACAAGGAAGACAAGATCAACCAAAATACAAGAATCAAATTTCGCAACTCCTTGGTTAGGTCCATGCCTTGAACAACTGTGGCACCTGACCTCCAGCAAAACGCAGATAAAAAATTCTTTGTGTCCATTTTCCAAGAAAAATTCCAAATTCTTGAATCTAGATGGATGCTCCTTGGAATTGTCCTAAGGGGGATCCATCAATCACGGACACTATCTCTATCATAAAATACTATTTTTCGACAATGAAAAGAGAGGGAAGGACAGACCACACACATCACTCCCAGTAACACTAAGGACAAAATTGAACCTGGAAAAGCTATACAAAATCGCAGAGAACGGATAAAAGTAGACAGCTTTCACCGTGGATAACGAGAGCAGCCAAAACTGCAAGGTTGGACGACTAAGTTGGCGAAAGGCGCTAAAAAAATAGTAGTAGTAGTAGTAGTAGTAGTAGTAGTAGTAGTAGTAGTAGTAGTAGTAGTAGTAGTAGTAGTAGTAGTAGTAGTAGTAGTAGTAGTAGTAGTAGTGGGTGTAGTAGTAGTAGTAGAAGTAGTAGTAGTAGTAGTGGTAGTGGTAGTAGTAGTAGTAGTAGTAGTAGTAGTAGTAGTAGTAGTAGTAGTAGTAGTAGTAGTAGTAGTAGTAGTAGTAGTAGTAGTAGTAGTAGTACTATTAGTAGTAGTAGTAGTAGTAGTAGTAGTAGTAGTAGTAGTAGTAGTAGTAGTAGTAGTAGTAGTAGTAGTAGTAGTAATAATAATAATAATAAGACGGAGAGAGAGAGAGAGAGAGAGAGAGAGAGAGAGAGAGAGAGAGAGAGAGAGAGAGAGAGAGAGAGAGAGAGCATACGTCTAAGCTTTTGCTTATAGGGTTTCCCGTTTGTGTTATTCAATGGACCTGATTCAGATGGCCTACATGAATCCTAAACTAGTGGAGTTAAATTAAAGTTTTGCAAAACTAGAAAAAAAAAAAAACCAAACAATTCACTCAAAGAGAGTATGAGGGAAAGGAGAGAAAAGATGTCAATAATAATATATTCAATTAGCAAAAAAAATGCATAAAATGTGTGATATTCTTCGTTTTATGTTATTTTATTTGTGTATGGGGGTTTTTTAGAGGGAAAAATCTGTTTGCTTGCTTCTCGATATGCCTACTGCACGGTTGTGAAAATTGTTAGATCAGAACAAAGTTAATGATCAATGACCTCTGTTTGACTTAGCTTTACTTTATTCCTGGTCATCAATTTCAAATAGCCAGTACTGAGTTTCGGCGATATGCCGTCTTTGAACAAACATGATTATTTGCGACTCTGCATCATGAAGAGACGGCACCATTGTGTATCACAAGATCAGGTATCCAAAGCTCATTTAGATTCACGCCCCTTAGCTTCGGAGCCAAACACAAAACCTTGCCGAGTTGATAGCCCACGATTAAGCTTTCTCTCTGAAAGTGCTAAGCATGGCCATTTGATAGTTTTTGTGCAGATAAGACAAGCTGGTTCTCCTAATACATCTGGCGTCATTTACCCGAAGATCGTAAGCCACTCGACTCATGAATGTTGCATTCTTTTATCTTATGTGAGTTTTGTCAAACATTGCCTGTCTACATCAAACACCGATGTTCATAATTTCATAGAGCCTGCTTAGACTGCTGTATCTGACAAAGACCTCTGAATATAATCGAAGCCAAAGTGCAGAACGATTTCTATTATGCCTGATGGAATCTTATCTGAATGACAAGGCTGTGGCATTTTTGTCCTCATTTCACAAGAACAGCTAGTTAATATTGTGGCTTATTGATATATCCCATCTTCCTCATAACACTCATCTTGAAGATATCTTTGACAATATTTTAAAATCAGCTAAGACAGGACTTTCATATATTGCCATTCTTCTTACTTTTAATACGTTGCTTTGTCTAGGACTCTTATGGCGCCTAGCAGATAAAGGACTTATGACAAAAAAAAAATTTAAACAAGGACTGGAGTTGATTGGGGTTTATCATTTTATGCGTGAATCAGCTTTTTTCAATAATTAATACATTTTTAGTGTCAATAATTATATGAAGAAATAATTAAACAAAATTTTATAAAACGATCAAGCAGAGGAAAATGTAGCCAGTACCGGGTACACGATAATTTACTTTGTCATGATCTTATGTACAAATAATCAATATATAATTATATATAATCGCGTGTCGAGGATATATATTCCTCTCGACACGCGTTTGAAGCATTTTTTATGTAGCTACTTGATGTTGGCTTTATCTTGATTTGATCGGCTATGATACATTTTTTTTTCAAACGATTCCTCAATTTCTTTTTTTTTTTTTTCTCAACCTGCGCCTTTCTAGGCAACTGGGGCCATAATATGACTTATGAGGAATACAACTTTTTGTTCCTCCCAAGACCCAGATACAGTAACTAAGTGCAATGCCATTGTAATTTATACAGTCATCGAAACAGGCTCTAGTTAAGTCTTAGAGTAAGGCTGGTTGGTTGAGATGAGATCCGACCCTACCAACAGACAGCGCAAAATCAGGATTCAAACGTGGGACCTAATTATAGTCGTTCCAACTCTACAATGACTGAGCATTCTGGCATCCCACCCAGAAGACAAAGAGTAGCTGAATAATTCATTAGTAAGAATTATCAGATTCTTGATATGCATAAGTCTTTTTTTTTTCTCTTTAATGTTATGGAGTCAAGCTTTTGAAAATTTATCAAATAAACAAAGAACAGTTCATAGTAATTGATTGAACTACCCCATTAGTTCCTATATGAACCCATCGGTTTAAAACATAAACAGTTGAATCAAGTTCTTTGTTATTGATAATTATAGGCCTTCATTTCTTTCAAAGAGTAACATTATCTTATTTGTTTTGTTTTTAATAAAAAAAAAATTGATTAAAAGCTATGAAGGTCTATATCGTTCTCAACTGTGCGAAAATAAACTATTCCAAAAATAATGATATAATTTACATCATGGATCGATTATCATAACAATAAATTTATTATAATAGACATTTGCTCCAGTTCAGTCCTGCTTCGAATATTTCAAATAATTGTATCACATAAGTTTATCAAATAAGCCTTAGTAAAGTAGTACGATACTGATGTATTATCGGGGTTAGTGCTGATCAACGGCATTGATATGCTTTTTTTTTCTATATGAATTGAAGAAGACTTCTGCATTAAAAGATATCTCTCTCTCTCTCTCTCTCTCTCTCTCTCTCTCTCTCTCTCTCTCTCTCTCTCTCTCTCTCTCTCTCTCTCTCTCTCTCTCTCTTTCTCTCTCTCTGCTTATCCATATACATGTATCTATTTATATAACCATCTATGATTCAATCTATCTCTGTCTCCTTTTAAACTATCACCCACAATTTACATCGCAATTTTGTATAACAAAAAATATACATATACATACAAAAAGAGAGAAAAAGGGATAGAATGGCCGAAATAAATAGAAGAATATAATTATATATATATATATATATATATATATATATATATATATATATGTGTGTGTGTGTGTGTGTTTGTGTGTAATACATGTATATAAAGAGAGATACTAGAGGGAGAGACTGAGAGACAGGGAGGCTCGTAGATATTCTACTAACTTTTAAGTCTCTCATTGTCTCAACGAAAAGAATGTCTTGCCTTTTATTTTCTACTTTCTCATTTTTATTTTTATTTTTTTCTTCCTCATTTTTGTTATTCTTTTCTTTTCTTTTCTTTTTTTTTTTTTTACATCAATTGATCTACTGCAAAAGTATACATCAATCGATTAAGTAGAGACGTGATAGTTTGCAATAGGCTCCATTTCTACATCTCCAAATAAAAATTTCGATCTGTACTCAGTAGTGAGAACTTTGAACAGTACTTTTTGAACAAAAAATTAAAAGAGCAGTTGGTTTTCATAACATATGAATATTTATTTATCCATCATACGGTAAAATAAAATAGAAATCTCGGAAACATCGGAATAAAGAAAAACGACGAAAAAATATGCAAAGAAAACCATCGTTATACGGAACAGGGATTATGAATAGCAAAATGTTTTAATGGGAACGTTTATTTATCCATCATACGGTAAAATAAAATAGAAATCTCCGATATTGCTTTCTTTCTCAGTTTGTGATTTTGGTGTTTAGAACAATGTGCTATCATCAGGTGCTTTTTTTTTTATCCTTTTTCTTTAAAATCAATCTGTGAACAAGTATATTCTGAGGCCTGCGTTTCATCCACCAAAGATTCAATGCCACTTTGAGTCGTCATTATAGTTTTCAACACGGGTGTTTATCCGCCTCGTTTCAATCGCAAATCACTGACACTATTCTCTTGGCCAACATCGGAATAAAGAAAAACGACGAAAAAATATGCAAAGAAAACCATCGTTATACGGAACAGGGATTATAAATGGCAAAATGTTTTAATGGGAACGTGGTTAGCAGAAGAAGAAAATCACCAAATGTGTTCTCAATTTTTCAAAACCGTTTTCTTTCTCTCTTTCTTTTTCTTTTTTTTTTTTTTTTTTTTTGGGGGGGGGGGCGCTGTGTATTTCTTCGCGCTACATGAATTAATATAGAGAGATGAAAAGCAAAGGGTGAAACTTGGGCGAGAGATATTCATTATAAATTTTCAACATAATTCCTTTGTAAATAATCCCCTGAAGAAAATTCCGTCGTATGTCACCTGTTGTTGCCTATAATTTACCATGGGCTCCACTTTAAATACCTAAATGAATAAAAGAAATAGAGAATTTTTTTTTAATATTTAGCTTTAATATAAGTTAACTGGAAAAAGAAAAAGATAAAGAAAGTTCAATCTGAACAACTTAATGTAGAAAGTTTTTTGTTGTTTTTTTTTCAAAGTTTTCAATGATATCTCGCATCTTGCTCTTTACCTTTGCTTCTGATTATGATTTTACAACTATTTCCTTCTCATCCTCACTTTTTCGTCCCCTCTCTCTATCTATCTTTCTCTTTTTCTACTCTCTAAACCTCTTTTTAAACTCTTTGAATCTCTCTCTCTCTCTCTCTCTCTCTCTCTCTCTCTCTCTCTCTCTCTCTCTCTCTCTCTCTCTTTCTCCCCGCAAATTGTTAAATGTACAGATTCCAGAGAACAATTTAAGTTTTAAAATATTTCAAGAAAAAATATACCCGCCAATTATTCATGCCCTCACGCAGAATACGTGTTTATATCTTTTATTTTTTTTTTTACTTAAAGTTATAATCGTCTATAAAGAACACTAACCTTTTTTTGCCGGAATTCAAAGAAGATAAAGAATAGGGTAAGAGTGGTATGAGCGAAAGAAAATACAGATCGTTTAGGAGTAGCTGTATGCAAAAAAAGGCTATCGTTTAAAATTGCATGCTTAGGGTTTTAGACTTTTTGAGTTAAGAAAAGTAGTAGATGGTTATGGACAGCGGTATCAATTTAATCAAACAAATTATAATGAAAGCGCTCCATATTAATCAACTGCCCTTCGATTTCTAAAATATTTTTAGCCGATTACAGTGATTGAGTGAGCCAACCAGTGAGCATCCCTAAGGAAAAAAAACGGAGTCGAAAAAAGTTACGAACGCCGAATATGGGCGTGTTACTAGATGTAGTACCGGTACAATGATAGTATGTTGCTATCTACTATACTCCCATAGATTAGATAAGAGTATAACAAGTACAATAGGCCAGACACTACACCCAGACCCTCAGTCTCGATCTGGTGCTCATCACCAAAGCAGCCCCAACTCACTTGCGGGTCAGCAACAAAAAGTTAACACTATTTTATAAGAAACTGCGTCGCATGCATCTAGAACAAGGACATAAAAAAGGCATTTTAAGAGAACTGTTTTATTGGAAGTGTCCATCTCAGGCTTTGAATTGATATTTTCTTACTACAGTGCGTTGTGTGCACATCACCAATATGCGTATTCTTGTTATGAGTTTAATTTTTTGCACGTTTTTTATTTTCATAAATGCAAGTAAATATTCAAAATCAGCCAATGCAGACGTGGACATCGATTATGAAAAAGAGGAGAAACCTTTCAGGATGAAAAAGGTGAATCTGCTCTGGACCAAAGGAAAAAAGGTAGGCTAATAATCTTTTTAGTGCTATCAGTTTTGTGAATTTTAGCTAGATCTAGATCTAGGGAGATCTTGATCTAGATGTTTAATTCGACCATCGAAAAAAAATAAAATAACGTTAGATCTAAAATACAAAAGTGGTGGAGAATCAAGCGCTAGATTTAGATCTAGTTTTTAATTTTTAAAAGCACACCCAGTTAGATCTAGCTGCTATAGAAGTAACATAAGTTCCAGGCCAAAATTTGGACTCATTGGAGTCTGTTTTAATTCAATAACTAAGAACTTGTAAGTAAAAAAGCATTGATTTCTTTCAGGGATTCTATAGAAATAGATCTATAGCCGTTTCGTTTTTGTTCAGTTTTTACTTTTGATACTTTGGGAGACTATTTTTTTTAAATCCCAATGAGTTCTAATTTCTATTATCTCCGGCAGCGCTCATGTGATTACTGATATTCCTGCAACAAGGTTGCACACAATGTTTACCAATTGTTGATAATATAAATCTTTTAAAGTAGCTCAGTAAAATGTACAGGAAGGACTTCTGAATGGGTACGCTACCTCTTATTTGCTATGAGGACTATTTACCCAAACCATAAGTCCTACCAATGCAAATAATGTAAGGAAATTATTTGAAATGTGTACAAAATATTTTAGGTAACCTGCTGCTATTATGAAATTATTTACGGTGGACGATTGTACCTAATGAGTAGGTGAGAAGAATAGATAATTCTATGGCAATGCTGTTAAGTGTTGGCTCCAAACACCTTATCATCACCATCATTGCTATTAAGCGTCAGCTCCAGACATCTTAAATCATAATAATAATGATAATAATAATAATAATAATAATAATAATGATAATAATAATAATAATAATAATAATAATAATAATAATAATAATAATAATAATAATAATAATAATAATAATAATAATAACAATAATATGATAATAATATCAGAGACTTTATAATTATAATAATCAATGATGTAATGAAAAAACATTCTACTGAAAGGCATGTTAATAGCTATATTTAGTAATAATAGATAGTTTGGCACAGGTGATACTTTACCATCTTACTCATGATTTGGTTATATTTTAGATTGTGTAACAACCTACTCAGGTTCAATATAATTAAAAAAGGAACAAAAATTTTTATGAGGCTTGTTGCCCAAAATAAATTCAAACAAAAGTATGATCATATGTGATTTCACATGAGTATGCATGGTTTGCAAGTAGACTTTTTTAATGACTGAAAATTTTTATCACCAGGTGAAGAATATTAATTCTAATCATGATGCTAGGTGGTGACTACCAACACCATGTAAATTAATGTTTCCTTTGTGCTGCAACTGTGATAAATGAGGCAAAACTGAGAGTTTTTGCTGATAATGGACTGTTTGTCATCATAGTAAATCATTTTTTACCTATCAAAAGGGGGAAAATGGTAAATTTAACATGTGTATTTGCAAAAAAATTTTAAGTGAATGAAAGCGACAGAAATAATGTTCACAGATAGATCTACAGTGAAAACCTGAAATAGGGAAGTCTTATCATTGGAATCTGTCACAAACAGAATTTTGCTAGAGGATAGGTTATTCTTTGCTCTTTGGATTTATTAGAATCTGATTCATATTTCGAGGTATTTCTGATTCGATTCTCTTTAAATTCAAAGTCGATACTTTCCCATATTGGCATCACAAAAATACCATATTGTAACGCTCAAGCGAGGAGGGAGCTGTTGCACTAACAATAGAGTGATAGTAGTTTACACACAGTACACACTCAATCAACCATTCAATGAGTCATAAATTCATTTATGCCCCCTTTTTTTGTAATTTAAATCCTCTTAATTTAAAGTTTTCATCCATTGCCATACAATTTGAATTATGAGGTTTCCACTGTATATCAATTTGGATTCTGTATATATAACCAACTTAAACCAACAGTAAAATCACTATTTCATCAGGAACTTTTAAAATATTACCCCTCTTTCCTCTCAGTAATCATTTCCCTCATTACATTATAAATGACATTTATGACTCCACAAATCCTCAGTCGATTCATGAAGGTTGACAATAGACGTGGAAGCAGGGAGACAATAATTCTGAAAATTATGTAGATTTAATCAATTTAAAAATCTATTTAAACAAAAAAAAACCCTTTAATTTTGTGTATTGCTCTCCTTTCAGAGACTTTCAAGTGGAAAACTTGCAGATTTGTATGCTGAGTTAAGTGTGCATGATAAATATGAAGCTCATCTGAAAAAAATGCGAGCTGCTAGCAAAGATGAAGATGGATCTTTGGAGGCAAAAGTTTTAAAGAGCTATGCCCGTATGTTTGTCATAAACTTTCAAGTTCATTCAGATTGAAGTTTTGATGGAATTAGATTCTTACATAAATTTACATTAACTTACTTGTCATCTGTACTCTTTCTACTCCCTTCTTCTGTTACTTTTTCTTGGTGTTCTTCTCTTTTTAATTCTTCCCTCATGTCCCTTTAATATTTTTTCCACATTCACTCGAAATAAAACTTAGATCAGATCTTTTAGAAAGACTTTTGTGGTTAGGATAGATACCTGCATCTTTGAAAAGGGCAGTCCCATATAATTCTGACTCAAATATATTGAAATCAAATCGATAACTCAAACGTGCTTGTGGAATGTCTGTTCAAGATTTTATTCTTTCTCTTAACCCTTGGCTGTTGAATGTTCTCCACTGTTTGCTATTGACTTTTCAAACGACTGTAATGAAAGATGGGTGTATTGGTACAGATACATTCAAAAATTAAAAAAAAAAAGTGTATCTAAGTTCAATTTTTACTCATGACAAATGTTCGATTTTCACCAGCAAACTAAAATTAGACATAAAAAATTGTTTTTGTGTTGTGGCATCAACACAACAAATAGGTTATGATATGAATGTACCTAGAAAGTTTACTCTGTAGCCAAAGGGTTAAATTACTAGTTTTGAAGCAGATATACTTTAGTTAAATTAGTGGTTTACATTGCAAACTACCAGTACAATAAGATGAGGAATGAAACTTTTTATATCTAAATGGATAAACGTTTCATATTAAAAGATTTGATTATTAAAAGATAGCTTCTCTTTTGTTATTGTCTACCTATATCATACTTCAGTATATTTGAAATGGGGAAAACTTGATTGTGGTAGAAATGCTTTCAGTCTTTCCTGAGTATTTTGATATGTATCAAAATTTTTCCATATACTCTTTTGCTTTCTTATTAGCGAATAGGCAGAGAAGTCACAGAGAAATAGCTGTTGTTTTCGGTTGTTTTTTTTTATAGTGATTCTGTTGGGTTTTTTTTTTTTTTGTTTTTATTTTTACACAACCTGAATTGCATGATTTCAGATTTGCCATCTTAAATAAACGATAATAAAATATTGCCTTGATAAATTCTTACAATAATCTGCTTCTATTAATAAAATTAAGATTTACAATTGCATTATCCTCAATTTTAATCAAATAAAATAGCCAGAAATTGGCTCTCTAGAACCATGTTTGGTGGTAAGTGATTTGAAGATGTTGTATCTTAAGTATATGCCTGTTGATGTTTCTGAATAGGAGATGTTTTTTGGGATGAAAGACAATACTGGATTTAGCTTAAAAGAAAATCAAATAATGATCTTCATATTTTTTTAAGGTGTACATAGAGTGCACATATAAGTCTTCATAGTGGTTCAATAGAAAAGTCACTTGTTCCTCCATGCCTTCTACCTGATACTGTAAACAGTCATAGAAGAACTCAAAAATTCTTTCTTTTTCCCTTTTGTTTCTTCTAGGAATTGTGGAGCATTTTGGATTGGAAGACTCTTATCCCTCTGGGAAAAACAAGCATATTAATGAAACTCCATTTGAGGAAGAAGGGGAAATCGAAAAAGAAACGCAGTTCCAAGATCCAAAGCTACAGAGCATGTGGCGAAAAGCTCAAGAAGCTGGATTTTCTAGTAAATAGTTTTATAAAAGTTTACTTTTTTTGAAACTTCATGCAATAATGCTGCTTATCATAGTTCTAACATTAGCTAGATATTGCTATGGAGTATAATTTTGTACTTTAGCAGTCAAGTCATCATGATCCTTTGGGTGACATTATAGGCATTTTCAAAATAAAAAAAAAAGAACTCCAAAACAACAAAAGATCTCAAGATTTTGCCTATTATTGAAAAGGAGAAGGCATCTAGGTCTATCATTCACATCTAGAGCTATAGCAATATAGCCAAAAAAACTTTTTGGTTTAATATTTTTCTCATCTATGATCTAAGGTAAAGTCAGGGTGTAATTCTTGTGAAATCAAATCTATGGATCATTTAATCCATTGTGTCCAAATTTTGCACTATTGTTTATGAATTTTTTGCTTAGAAGTACCCTTTCTCTAGAAATGTGACTTAAGAAGACTACATTTTACTAAAACTATTCAAATATGCATTCTTTCTAAGCAATAACACAGTCTTAATTTCATTTAATTAAATTAGATAGCAGTGGAGACCATAGTTAATTTTTGAAACTTTGAGATTCTAGCAAACAAATATTCTCTATCACTAGTATCAGTACAAAGAGCATCAGTTGCTGCAAAAGTTAGCAAAAAGTTTGAGCAAATGATGACTCAAAAAGGTCGGATAAGTCTAATCTTCGTTTGTTTTTTTTTTGAATATTTACCTCAGTCTTATGGTTAATCCTGTTTATATGGTCTTTCTCATTTTTTAACTTTAGCAAGTGTGGCCTACCAAAAAGATTCTTTTTTTTCTTTTCTTGTAATCAGACATTGCCCTGATAATGACCTTGGCAATTATTGTGGCTGTGTGAAAAAATTGTTGAAGTTTTTTTTTTTATTATTTGACTTTTCATTGCCACCTGTCTTCAACAATTCTCAGTTTTCTTTGGAGTTCTCTAAAGGGTAAAGAAAACTGATGATCAGTTGATCGTGGTTCAATAATTTAATATTTTTATATTGAAAAGTTTCTCATCTTTTTAATGCAATTATTTTACAAGGATAGTTGGTTCTTTATGTGGTTATGAGAGTGAAAGGCTATGAAATTGAATTTTATGTTTAATTGTAATGTCATGTCTTGTGAAACTAGCCTTAATTTAATAAATGGAATATGAGAGGTTTCTTTAGATTGTAAACAAAACAGCTTGGGAAAACAAAATAAAAATATTTTCGCAATATATCTCTGAAAATTGAAAAATCAATTTTTTTTTTCCAGATCATTGTAATAAATGCTCAATTTTCACATTTGTATAATTAAAAAAAAATTCTAACCATTTAAAACTCTAAAGGCCAATGACTAACTTATTGACTTATTAAGTGGTCATCTTGTTCTTTCAATATTAAACTTGTCTTAGACAGGGATAAAATGGCATTCAAAGAAGACGAAACTTTGGAAGAAAGGCAAAATATAACTTTGGCAAGACATAATTATTTTAAAATCAGCAAGTGAAAACTTTACCACATTTGAATGCATCTGAATATAGCCGCCATTTAAGCAAGCACATACCAATTGTTGAGTGTGTAATGAACCTGAAATTCTTACAAATAATTGAAGATAATGGAGAACACTGCTGTCAATTTTTATTTGTTACCATAACTTTGACTTAAAATTATTTTTTTTTTTTGCAAATGGCCTTGAAGGCAGATTTATAAGTTTGCATTTTAATTTTATCTTAAAAATGATGCAAATCTACCTTCAGAGACAGACCTTGTGATGCTGAAAGAGGAATTTCAACACCAGCAACTGAGAATCAATGAATTTAATTTCCTCGTAGACGAATTTGGTGTAGATCCAGGTAATTTTCATTTCTGTATGATTTCAGTTAATCATTTAAGAGAAACCATTGATGATTTCTTTATTTTTTTTTTATAATTTGTGGCATTATGTATATTATGAAAAACAAATATTTTAAATGGTGTCTTGTTCTCTTTTCTCTTAGATAATAAATAATCAATATTTGAACTTAGGCAGTGGAGGATGCTAGACTTACATGTTGTTAGTGAAAAGAGGGACATTAGTGGGCATGATCTGAAGGAAAAGCTTGTAATGGGTTTAACACTATACATAGGAGTGCTCATATATATTACTCAAATCTCAGTATTATATTTTTGCTTCGCAACTAGTTCTGATGAGCTGTAAATAGTGGAGAAAGCCTTTAAGTGAAACTTTTAAGTAGGGGAGGTGTTTATGGAAAAAAAGTCTAATTTTTTAGTACATCATTTAACACCGCATAATTGAAAATTTGTATTATTTAAATGGCAAGTATTGTGTAGAATCACTAATTTCTATATATGCACACAATTTCATTGTCTTTAGTATATCAAGATGTAAATGCTAGAGGCCAGCTGTTGTAAATCACAATGAAAGTAAAACTTATGATGCTTTGGTTCATAGTTGAGCTCAATAATTAAAACTTCTTAAATTTTATGGTCAGTGAAAGATATCACTTTTTATCAGTACAAATGATGGTCATTTACATTCAGATTATGTTGATGCTCTAAATAATGTAAGACTGTGTTACTTTTTCATTCAGTTATGGGTGAAAAAAAAAGTTATGTTGAGAACAGGGAATATCACATTTCACGCAAGGTAACCACATTGTCTATAAGATGAAAAGATACCATTTGATTTGCATAAAATACATACAAATTCAAAGGATAATGCTAGAACACAACTGTCATCTCTGGACACCCTTTTACACTCATCTGGAGCACGTAAAGTATAAACATAATCCAACAACAACAGGAAATCTTGTACCTTTTCTTCCAACTTTTCAAAAGTTCTGTCATACTGAGTTGCAGAGATTATACACAAAAATGCATAAATATTTACTGATGGTTAAGTAAACCAAAACTTCAATAATGTACCTCTGCAGATGTTAAGCATCCACAACAGAGACTAGCATCTCAGCATTCCTATTTACTTTCTCTCTATCTATCTCCCTCTGTCTCTTTACCCATCTCTCGCTTTCTCTTCTTTCCTCCCTCCCTCTGTCTGTCTGTCTGTCTGTTTGTCTGTCTCTCTCTCAAGTTTGCTATACTACTTTTCTGTCTTCATGTGCCATCTTTCATTCCTTACAAGTTTTTTTTTTCATATTAACAGACTTGCTTGAGGATGCAGACCCAGATGAAAATGTTGTGGACCCTACAATAAAAACAAAGGAAGATTTGACTCAAGAGCAGCTTAAGGAGAGGGAGATAATCATCAAAGGAAACCATAGCGAGATCAAAGAGGGGTACCAACGACTAAATGATTTAGTCTCATCTATTGCTGTACCTGAGCCTGTGTTCAGAGACAACCGTGTGTACAAATTGTGGGCAATGGCCAAGAAGACGGATTGGTCAATAAATGAGTTGAATAGTTTTAAGGTTTGTCAATGTGTTACATAATCTTTTAGAGTTAATATGTGTTATGAACATACTAAATAAGTCGGTAAAAAGTCAGTCTCAAGACTTTCCTCATCAGTCAGAGAGGAAATTAAACATTGAATGAGGCAACAGAGCTTGATGTATAGTTGGAATGTGCACAGGCTCACATGCAGATCATAAAATGAAACTCAATTATAATGTAATAAAATTAGACAGAATAACCTAGATCAGTAATGTATAAATCTAAAGACAGAAAAAAATTAATAAGGAAGATAACTTTAAAAAAAAAACAACAAGAAATTGATGATGTGTTCCAAGTGCAGCTACAGCTGTTCATAATTTGGAAAAACCTCAAAAAGGCATTGGACAAAATATGGAAAAATGGACTTAAGCTCAAATTTTTTTAATTTTCTCACTGAAAACATAAATTTATAAAAGGATAGCATCATCCTTAACTGATAGGCGTGCACAAGTTCAACACCAAGGACATGTAAACAGAAGGCTAGGAATAGAACCTTGTGTTTCTCAAGGTGGTGTTCTGTCTCCAATGTTCTTCCACATGGCTCAGGGATTCAGAAGGCATGGACATAAAGCCCTCTATGCTGATCATATGGCTTTAGAGGCCAAGGCTGACAGCTTGCTGCTGCAGCTGTTCAAGTCCAGGAAGTCTTAATTCCCTGCGAACTTAGGCAAAAGGAGTCTTCTTTACTCCTTTATTTCTGTTTTAAAACAGAAACTATGGACCCATTTTTTTCAGTAACAAAATTTGAGAATAAGTTAAGACCAAAGACTGACCTAGAAGCAGCAGATTTAAATGTCGCACAAAAGCAAACTTAGACTACACAGCTGTTTGCCAGCACTATTCGCCCGGCCTATCCCATGGCGCCTACTGTACCTCTGTGAACTTTTGGCCTAGTTCAGCCAGCATCCTCAGCATGGCTAAATTTATATCTGCAGCAATAGTGTTTTTATAACAATTTTTATCGAAAACAAAGCAATTTTTAGCCATCAGATCGAATTTTGAAGACCATCAAACATTTTAGTAATTACTTAGGATGCTTTTTATTGATATGGGATATTAAAATGTCTGAAAAAAACACTTTTTAATGGCTTTGATAGGATTTTTTAAAAACAAGTTTTTATTAGATCATGATGACACGTATACTGAAAGGTAATAGTAAATCATCAATATCTTCAATAACCCAACAGAATTTGTTTTAAAAAAAAATAATTAAAATGCAAAAGGTCCTGCTTTGTATCTGGTGAATATCTTGACCAGCTCTGTTTGCGTTTGGCGTTGAATCAAGATCGAAAAAATATTTTATATATTTTCAAACCCGCATGCAATGTGATACAAGTCCCGGTAACAGAAGTTACTTATAACCACAGTTTCAACTCAAGCTTTGGGCAAAAATATCTCTTTTAGCTTATTTTATATGCACACTTAACTGAGATATATAAAAATTAAGTTTCAGTATTGTTTTATACCTCCATACACACTCTCGCTATTTTCTTTTAACTCTAATCCACTATTTTTTTCTCACTCTTTCCCTTCTATTTTTTTTTTTTTGTGTGCAACTCTCTCTCTCTTTATCTCTCTAGAAGTTTTCTTCTTCACTGTCATGCATTTACTTTCTTTCTCTATTTTTATCCCTTTCTTTTTTATGTCACTTTTTCTTTGTGCCCTTCTCCCTGCGTTATAGAAATAAAGAAGGCACTCAAACAACGATAGAGGCTGAGAAAGATGGAGCTAGACCTAAGAATTTAAAGATGCAAGTGACTGTAAATAAATAAATAAGTAAATATTATAGAAAAATCAGTCGTAATCCTGGATCTAGCTCGAGACCAACAAATAAGACGAAAGACTTGAAATCCTAAGGTGATCGAGGTAGACCTACAGGTTCGATCTCTGTCCATCCCATCTGTCCTTATGTTTTCACGTCTTTCGTCTTTCCAAATGTGCTCACTCAATATTGTAAATGACTTTGTATGTTCTAGTTTAAACTTGGATTTGTGAAGTAGACATTCATGCTTAAACAAGTTTGTTTACAGTAGCAATCTAGCTACTGGTAGTGGACCAACTGGTAATATTGTTCCTCTCATTCAAGAGAACTTTGTTGCACAGTAATCTTTTTTGTTTTGGCTTCAACTCCTCTTTAGCATAGCCTTTTGTGAAGGAAAATAAAAATTTAAAAGAAATCAGAATTCAGGGTAAAATGTCATTTAGTTTTTTTATGAAAATGGCTAAGGATAAGAAAATTGCTTAAATTGCAGCCATGATTTTTTTGTAGGAACAGATATTAATTTGGTGACATATTTTGCTCTCAGATTTATACACTATTGATATTGAGTTCTTAAAGGCAAAATACAAAACATTGTTTTTGTGTCTCTTCTCTTCGATCATAGCAGTTGATGATAGATGAAAAGATCCACGAGTGATCAAAAGCATTTACTGGGAACAGACAGCAGAAATGCAAGTTGACAGGGAAATTTAAAAAAAAATTACTGTGTCAGACAAGGATGTGTGTTTTCTCCAGACCTTTTCTCTCTGTACAGTGAAATGATTATGGGAAACCTAGAGGGATATACAGGAAGGGGGCAACGTAAACAACTTAAGATACGCTGATGATACTGCATTAATTGCAGAAAATAAAGAAGACTTGCAATAATTAATAGACATTGTTGAAAAAGAGAGCAGAAAGAAAGGATTGTAATTGACTAGCAAAAAAATAGAAGTAATTATATCAGTGAAAACATTGAGTGTCCACAGATCAACATCTTGATCAATGGGAATAAACTCAAGCAAAGGGATCAATCCAAATATCAGGGTACTTTAATATCAAATGATAGACGCAACAACACTGAAATTGCACCAAGAGTAGCACTAGCAAAAAGAGTTCTCAGAGAATGAAATCAATACTAACAAATAAACATATCTCCATTCACACAAGAACCCTGGAGTGCTATATTGAACCCATGCTGATATATGGATGTGAAGCCCAGACAATTTCAAAACAGGTGTAAAAGAAACTGGAGGCAATAGAGATGTGATTCCTACGGGGAATGCTACAAATCTCATGGACTGCAAAGATATCAAACGAAACAGTGTTACAAAAAGCCGACACAAGATCACTCACCAATAGATCAAAGGAAAAAGCAGCTGGAGAAAAGAGTGTGGAAAGGCGTTGGATGGACAATCAAAGTGGCAAAAACTAAAAGTAGGACAAGTGAAAGATGCACAGAAACAGTAAAAGTGACATGGAAGGTCCTGATCACCTATGCTGAACAAGGCACCTGATTGATTGAAATCAGAGCACATAAAGGTTGCAACTAGAGTTCATGCAATTTATCCATACTCTCAGAATTGCAATCACTGATTTAATGTTTTAAAAGGATGATGAATAAAATGAAACACTTGTGAGGCTAGCTAATGTTGCCATATATAAGACTGTTTATTTAAAAAAACTCTTTACTTCCCTTAGGTACCATGTTTTTATGCTGTTACTACAAAATAGACCAAATACATTATATCAAGATTATAGGATAGATGAACACTACAGCTATCATATCCTGAAATTTATATTTTCTGTGGTTTAAAATATATTAATGTATTTTGATTTTTTTTTTCTCTTTGAAATTGATTGATAAGCTCATTGCTGCTTTGTTTTTCTCGATATATGGATACATCTTAGGAGGAGCTAAAGCATTTTGAACACCGCCTAAGCAAGTTAACATATTATAAAGAGCAGCTAGATCAATCTGAAGATGCCATCACACGCATGAAGGAGAAAGGCTTGGAAATACCAGAAAAGCACCAAAAGCTTTTGGAAAAGAATGAATTTTTGGATAGGACGGTAAGTACCGATATTCTGTGTTTGTGAAGATACAAAGCTTCTCTTTTCTTTCCGTTAACTAGTTTAAAAAGTGATTTAGTTTTATGTATTTTTTTTTATTTATTTATAATACAGTTTGGTTCAAATAAAAATGAAGCAGGAAAAAACAGCATCCTCATTAAAGTTTATTTGAAGGGGAACAGTAACATTCCTGGTTGTGTTTCCAAACCCCTCTGATAAAAAAATATGTATGATCACTCTTAGTAGCAAGACTGTTGTAAGAAGGATTTAGTAATTGTTTTATTCATTACAACTAAATTTTTATTTGTATTTATTAGCCTTCGATGGTGCTTTAAACTAAAATAGAGAAGAACAGGACAGCTCCTTCAATTAGATAACAAGCACTAAGAGTTCATCCCAAGTAACAAATTCAACCTCTTTTCCTGTATACAGCTCTGAATGCAATGTGTGTATAAAGATTATTAAAATATAAGATTTCACACAGACTATCAAACTCTTGTCAAACCCTAGGGTAAATATGATAAGATAAGATCTACCTTTGCAACTAGATAGCACAAGTCAAGATTTAAAAACACAACTTCCATACTGACAACCCAATGCTGTTCTGACTGAGTGGTCTCAAGAAACTTTCACAAATTATTGACGCAGCAAAACTCATTTTGTTACTAAAAACAAAGGATTTCTACACTTGTGTTGATTTACTTTCTTTTAAAAAGTGAGAATATTGCTGCTGCTTGTATTGGTATTATAGGGTCATAGGAAAAAATTTAGTGGTACAAAAAGTAAATTCAATTCGCTGGTTTTAATTCTTCCATTTTATTTTTTTTATTGAACAGTAATGTTTCATTATTTTTTTTTTTGCTTTCAGGTAAATAAATTGTACACAGATTTGAAAACAAGGATAACCAAAAGTCTGAAACATGTTGAGCTGTAGATTCAACAAATCAATATCATGCCTAACCTGGAAAGAATTCAAATATAAACTTTTACACTTATACTGGTATTTTGTAATTTTTTTTTCATGTAATTATATTCAGATTGATAAAAGTTTAAAACATTTTGTGCCAGGTTTTGATTCTAAGATTGGTCAGTAAAATATTTTTGCCATGAAATTGTATATAATTATAATCGTAGATATTTTTGCTTTTGTTTCTGCCATTTCTATCTTGAACAACAATGTAATACTCAAATAAGAGGAGTAATTTGCTGGTGCTTATTAAAGCTTAGATGTGATTGTTATACATGTGTTCACATACATATTTCAAATACAGTGAAGTCCAAATAATTTGAATCTGGGTAATTCAAAGTCTATCAAATAGATCCAGCTTCTTTGAAAAAGCCAATCAGTTTTTTTCTGTAGTAAAAATATTTTACAGATTGCAGAAAAGGCACTCTGCTGCACTGTTTTCACCCTCTTATTTTAATTAAAGACTATCGGCAGCCAGTAAAGATGAGGAAGATAAGGGTGTTTTAAGACTCAGGTATGAATTGTTTGTAGACTGCTAGAGAAGGAGAGGGGTACACACTCTGTGATTAATTGCTGGCTGAATCTATATGTATTTTAAATCGTGGGCACTTTTCCTCCTTCTCTCTATTTGTACCCTGTCAATGAGAATTTTCATTAATTTAAACTGTTATCCCAAGGACTTCCTAATGATCCTATTGGACTGTTCTTTGAAAAGTGCCTTAATCTAAACATATTTAGATTTTGTGTGTTTGTGTATCCTTTGGTAGCTTTTCCTATCATGCCTCACACTGAAAGGCAACAGACAATGATTTGTGTGACATTGCATGCTGACTGTGCATTTTTTTCAACATCAAGTTACAAAGTACAGCAAACTGAGATTACTGAAACGTTTATCAACCAGTATGGCTGGTTTACTGAAAATGATAGCCAAAGCAATCCTTAATTTTGAGAGAATAATGGAGAGGGACAAATGGTACAAGATGAAAGTATTTAGGCGATTGGTGCTTTTTTTTTCAGTATATTTGCTGAAAATATTATATGAAGATTGTGCATGACTTAAATTGTATGTTCTGCCATGTGATAAACCTGTGCAGGATATAAAAAATTGTTTACTTTTCAGAAATCTCTTTGTGCCAGTATTTAAATCAGTTAAAATAAAATATGAAACAGATATGAATGTAGACTTTTGTCATATGTGAAAGAAATTTAGTTTATACTTATCATAGAAAATTGATTAATTGGACTAGAGAAGAGGCTTTTTATGCACTACAACTTTAAACTATTAAACTGTTCATTCCATTCTATTTTACTCTATGGATTGATGAAAAGAAAACTACTGAGGGTTTAATGTTAAGAAATACTCAGAATAAAAATATTGAGGCTAAAAGGAATATAAAACTTAAAGATTCATATAAACTGTAAGAATTTTAGAACTTGAAATTACTCAGCGGTGATGAAGAAAAGATAATGACACTTTTTAGCCATTATACTCTTAGCTTACCCAAATCCAAGAGTGCAAATGATACTGAAGGTCATAGTCTAAATTCTAATTGTGATTACGACTGAGCATTATATAACTATTATTTTTTCATATTGCAGTGGACTGTTTCCTTCTAAATTTGATTGTTGATGAGAGGAAACCTTATCTTGATCATGCATTTGTAAGGCAAGAGGGTTGAAACAACAGAATTTTGACCCATTAAAGCTTTCATAGCATTTGTAAGGGAACTTTTTGTTTTGCTCAAAAAAAAAAAAAGTATACCTCTAGCAGTTCTTAGTTTTCTGTCGAGAGATTCATATTTTAATTATACTTTAAAAGGGCCAAGAAATATCTATTTGTCTTTAATTTGCTTCCTTTCAATACCTCATATTTTAGCATTCCATCTTGAAAATCTATTCAATTTTATGAACAAAGTTTAAATGAAATAATCATATATGAAAGAATTTGTTAGCATAAAAGCAAAAAAAACCCCAAAAAACCAAAGGCCAACATTTAAAAAAAAAATTTACAAGCTTCATAAGTATAAAAGTTATCAATCAAAACTTTGATTCAGGATGATGAATGTATTTTGACTGTTTTCAATTGCTTTGTAACTTTAATATATAGATTTATGTATACATAATTGTTTGTTTTCAATTGTAAAAACAGCTTAATGTCTACAAATAATTTTCCTTATCATTGATGATACAGTGAAAGACATCAAAATTTGGTCTGCAATCATTCTTCATATTGAATTGAAATTCACTGTTTCCTTGCAAAGACTTGTTTTTTTGGTTTTTTTTTTTATTCATTTCCTTAAAATTAAGAGAATCTCATGTTGAAAAATCGTTTTGTACACTTTTAAAAAGTTTGTTCTCAAAATGAATAAGCCGGGTGCTTTGGTTTCTTTTTCTTTCCATAAGATGTATGTCATCTTTGAAACAAAAAAACAATTTAGATTTGCACAACTGTATAGGATGTTTCCAAGAACAAGAGTATGCATGCAACACAATCATGTTTGCACTTGAGATTAAAGAAAGAATATGTCATACATTTTCTTTGATTACTCCATTTTTGATTAATATTAATAATAATAATAATAGATTGATGTTGCAGTAGAGTTCATGTATATTTGTAGGGAATAGCAGGAGAAGACAGAGAGATATTAGTATATTGCAGCCTTAAAAATAACACATTATGTAAGCTTTAGGTTTCACTCTTATTTCAAACAAGAACAGGAAAAACCACATAGAGATTCAAATGCAGACCACAAAATTTAACTTAATATGATAAATATTGGCCATTAAGCAAATTACCCCAAAACAAATGATGTTTTAATATTAAGACAAAATAAATACTGGGATAATAAAGAAGAGAATATAAAAAAATAAGTTTGAAAAATAATAAAAGAAACTGAAAATTATATGGAATGGACAAGAAAATAATGAAAGAGATGTTTACTTGAAGTTATAATATTCATCCACGGCTGATGCTGCCATTTGTTTGCCCTCATCTGATTGGTTTTTTTATGTGTTGAATGATTGTGTGGCAAGAACAATCTTTAATACATGTACTTATGGTAATTTTTATGGACAAATTGCATTATGGAAAAATTAAGCAGCTGCGTGCTAAAATGATATTCATTAGGATCATTCACAGTAAAAGATATTTAAACAGGAACTGTTCCTCTATTTATTTTGTGTATTTTGCAGTATTGTCTTAAAGCTTTTTTTAACGTGCATATATCGTCCCTCAAAAAACGTACTAGCGTAACCAACACAAGACCCGAAATTGGGTTCGAATAAGGAGTTGACTCATTTTATTCAATTCTTTTACCTGTATATAAAGCTAAGCAACCGGATTAATAGATCCGAATCTAGAGCCGATCAAAGTTTTAGCGTAACCGTGTTTGTCAGAAAAAGAACGTATGATTGCTTACGTTAGTACATGCTGTCTTCTTGATGTTATTGTCTTTGCATTGCAAAGTAATGCAACCGACACCCCTGCGAGTGTTTCGTGTTCTTACTGCTAGAATAACACAATACAGTGGATAAGTTGCTGTGCTACACGTTTTGAAATTGGCTGTGCTAAAGGAGCATCTGGTTCACAAAGTTTTCCCTCGTTTACCTTTTGAAAGATGTCTTCGTTAACTACGTCAACCAACCAACAAATTGGGTTTGCTTGGGGTAAAATAACAGTGTTCATGTTAAAACAGTCTTAAAGCCACCAAGCTTCACTACATACCTAGATGTATTTAATGGAAAAAAAACCTGTCAATGCACAAACCAAAAAAAGGCCAGTGTTTCCTGTGTGTTAATTATCACTAAGGTAGTGAAGAGGTAAAAAGGGAATTACAAGAAAGATTTGACACCCATCTAGGAGAGAAAGAAAAGGTGAGAGAACTGAAAAATGAGTCCAAGAAAAAAGCCATGGAAGATGCAAGCATTCTTTGTGCTACGTTTGATCTACAGCAGGTCATGTACCTACCGATGTCTCTTAAGAGCTCCATTTTTTATAAAAGAAGGCTCTCAAACTAGAATCTTACTTTTTTTATAACATTAGCAACAAAGACTGCCATTGTTTCCTTTGGGATGAAACACAAAGTAAACGTGGATCATCAGAGATATCAACGTCTATGCATACAGCTTTGAAATTCTATAACAGTAAGGGCATTTAACAAGCATATCTCTTCGCCGATGGTTGCTGTGAACAAAAATTCTATCACTCCTGCCATGATTCTGCACACTGTCATCAACAATATAAATCTTGAGATCTCGCTGTGCTTCTTTGAGACCAACTATGGTCAGAATAAACCAGATTCTGCACACAGTGCGATTGGCCATGCACTGAAAAACACTGGCGATCTCTTTGTCCCATCAGATTTCCCCTGTAGTGTCCTTAGCATTCTTTCTTCAATATTTGTTCCTATCTTTTCTCTTTTTCTTATCTTTTTTTTTTCTTCTGAAGAAAGAAGGAAATGTGATAATTTTAAGATAGCAGCCTTACATTGTCAATAGGATGCAATTGGACGACTTCCTTGTTTTTAAAACATTGTGTATAGAATTGCGAATATTGGAGGCTCGAAGAGATTCAGATACTGAGCAAGCGTTTGCTTGGAGTAAAGTCATGGAACTGCTGGTAACCAAGTCCAAACCAGATGAAATCTTGTACAAGACATGTCAGTTTCATACGTCCTATAAGACCTTGTCACTGAAAAGGTTAAAAACTGAGAAGTGTACAAAAACATTCTGTTCGACCGCTTAATACAGGAATGAACAATGTTTCAAAAGAAAAGTACAGTGACTTGGTTTCTCTTTGTTTTGGTTTGACACATGTCATTAAACTGAAGGAGCACAAATCATTTTACATCTCCTTACCCCGTGACTAGAGATATATATTTGTTCATAAGAGGGTCTGCATCTTCTTTTCAATTTAAAGTTTAAATACATTGATACAGGGTTTACGTAATATGATTTTCTGTGAAGGCATTACATGTATTATATACCCTACTTAAACGGTAGAAATTGATAATGCTGCATTATTATCTGAAGATTTAAGGGATGTTAACTCTCTAGTTTGAAAAAAATCGCTCTGATTTAATGGTATTATTATATTAATTGAAATAAAAATTATTTTTACCATAACCCTCAAATTTAAAATACAAAGCAAAGAACTGCATTAATTGATTATAATTTTATTTTCAAATAATCACTTCCTTTAATCAAAACTAGTTGTTTGTGTTTTTCTCAGTTGATTTGATATAATCTTAATAAAAATAATATTTTTGTTGAATTAATTTACGTTTTCAGTATCTTTCTTCTTTGTTTCAACATGTTTCATCCAGCATAAGCCTCAACATAAACCCACGATATCAGAAAAGCTTAAAACATGTACTGTACTAGCGTAAGTCACCTTTCCAGATTGTAAATTGAGTATCTGACAAAAAGTCATTTTATCTAAAAACTAATCAGATTTTTAGAAAACACTAAGCCTAAGAGAAAATAATGTGCTTCTCAAGTGAAGATAAAAAAAATTTAAATTTGCCCTTCAATAATTCAATTATTGACTTTACAGTGACATAATGAAAAATGGCCAAAACTTCAAACCTCCCTCCTGCAAAAGTAAAAAAATGTGGTTTACACTAGTCCGTGTTTTGAGGGACGATATGTTACAGGTAAAAAATAATATCTTTTAAATGAGACAGATTTTGCGCTATTCTATTACATGAAAAGGTTATATCCTGCTTTTTTGAAATACTAAATGCCTAAGGCTTCCCATCTTATTATGTGAAAGAATCGACTCCCAAGTACGTAGAAGAGGGGCATTGTTTCTGAAACCTAGCTGTAATTTGATTTCCTAGCATCCCCTTGTTATAAAGTTATATCTGCATGCTAAGTTTTCAATCAGAATGGACTTTTGTGCTCTTAGTAAAGGGAAGAGGTGTTAATAGTCACAAGTCATAATCAGTTTCAAAATAGTGTGTACACATTAATTCCAAAACTCAACTTTAATGAGACCATTCCCAAATCCCACACAAATCCAGGTACACACCTTATTCATCTCCCGTCTCCTCCCCCTACTCATTTTCTTGTATTGCTTGGCTCTCGCACTTGATTGAAAATTATAGCAGCATGTCCCTTGTCTTATTTCTTCCAAAATCTTTGTCAATAAAACTATTAAAACATGCATACCAGGCTCTACCATTATTCATAATAAATTAACACATCTTTCTTATGTTACAATAGTTATATCATTCTCATCATTAATCCACACAAAATTTTCAAAAATAATACTGAATGCAGAACTTTCCAACACCTCCCTCCTTCCTTTATTTTATTCACACATATGTGATTACATTGTAATGGGTGTTGCAGAGGAGATCATACTAATAATTGTTGATCTGTTTTAGTTTTACGCTTTGTCTATTTCAGCATTTCAAGGACGGAGCTGATTTAGTCTGGGGCTACCAGTAGATAACCTCCCCCCCCCCTGCCCTAGGGATTTTATGGGGACCAACTTTTCCTGAATTTCTGCATTATGAGATCGGCATGATCATTTTTATTAATTTTACTTGAATGGTTGTAAGATTTAACAAAAATAAAACATGGAAGCCTAACGATGTAAACTTAGTTATACATTGGGTTGAATTTACTGTTGCACATGTCCATGTTTGCAATTTTCACAGACTGAAAAGAAGCAAAGACAACCATCTTGTAACTCTTTAGTTCCTGTAATCTCTGCCTTGTTTAATGTGAATCAAGTAATCAAGTGGTGAAGTAGATCAATTCTGTTAACTTTTTTTCCTAGAAAAAAAGTGGAATCCTACAGTTGAAGTCAGAATATGCATGTACTTGGCTAAAGCTAGTGGATTGTCACTAAACTACATGTATTTAATTCTTTTCTATATAGTTCAGAGAGATTCAAGAGATGCTCTGTTGGAATCAATTAAAAATTTTATACAAAGGCCTAACTAAAAATTGGTTAGTGATAATCAGCAGTCCAGTGTTTTGTCTGTGATGACATTCAAGGGATCAGTATATTTACATTAAATAACAAGTTGGTATAATAATAATAAGTGCAGTGAGAACATAATGTGTTGGAGAAATGATCAGCTAAATGCCACAGTCATATTGAATACATGTTATAAAGAAGTTACAATTAAAAAAAGGATCTATTTCAACACTTTAATATGTTAAATCATGAGAAATATCAAAGTATCAGATGTCGAATTTAGTGGAGTACATACTTGTTTATGCCTTTGTTAGTTTCTATTTCCGGAACAAAAGAATAATGTACCTTTAAATGCAATAATAACGCCCTCTTATTCTCACAAATTTTTGACAGTTCTAGCAAATGTTTCCTTTGTTATAATACATGTACATGTACATGTATAAGTTTTTAAGCATATCTGAGCATTGATATAGCATAAGTCCCAAGGAACCTAAAGTGAGTTAGAACTCAGCATATGGACATGTAAGTGTTTGACTGAACTGAATACATTTACAAGGGAGATTCAAGAAAACTTTGTCCTAGTCGGAAGGAATCACAGTAGAGAACTGAATTTGTCAGCATTTAGATAATTTCTTTGAAATGCAAGATAAATTTTTTTTTTTTATCTAACAATAATTAGGCTCTTTTTACAATTTTTGTATGTTTAATGATTGAAATCAAATTCAAAAGTCATTTGTTTTTCTTTGCTAAAGCTGCATCATGGAGTTGGTTGAATATCAGTCTGTTATCAAAGTTTTACACTTGCAATGAAAATATGGTATTTTTTAAGTAATCGTCCAAGTTTATGGTGACAAATGTCCTTGATATGATACTGTGACATACTGGGTAAGAAAATTCTAATCCTGATTCACATCTGTGATGTATGAAGATTATAAAAGACATCCACCTTTTGCAGTAGTTGAAAATAATGCCATAGTGAAGAAACTGATTCTACAAGATTGACGCACAACTGTCAAAATGTTCTTAAGTGAAACTGGAATCAGTGTAGGGTGAATTACTTGATTCCTCATGACCTTTTCAAAAGGAATTAGGTTTCTGCACAATAGGTACCTCGTCTTTTAACAAATAAGTAAAAGATGCACATGGTCAAGTCATGCAAAACTCCTTCGAATGGTGTCCAATGACGTATTTCTATAATATGAAAATGTTGACTTTGAATGCAACATGAATTTATCATTTTGAGCCAGAACAGAAAATATTCTCTATCATCTAAGAAAACCTTTTCTTTTCCTTCATCAGAAAAGGCAAAGGTGAGACCTTCAAGTGGAAAGGTCAATCTGTGGTGTTTCTGGGAGTGTGAAAATGTTATTAAATAATGACTGACTACCTGGAAAATGGACAGACCATATCCGATATTTTTTAGGAAATTGTCCCAAGTTTATGGTGACAAATGGGCTTGATATGAATTAGATACTGACATACTGGGTAAGCAAATTCATATACATTCATGTCAATGATGGATGAAGATTGTGAAGAGCATCCACCTTTTGTGGTAACTGAAAATAATGCATATAATGATACCATAGTAAGCACACTAATTCTAAGATTGAGGCAACTGTCAAAATGGTCTCAAGTGAAACTGGAATCAGTGTAGGGTCAATTGATTCTGCAAAAACTCTGAAAATGAATAAGGTTTTTGCACAGTAGGTACCTCACTTTTTAACAAGTGAGAAAAAAGAAGCACATGGTTGAGTCATACAAAACTCTCCTTTGAACGGAGGCCAATGACATATTTCTATAAAAAATATGGATGCAAATATGGATTTATCATTTTGAGCCAGAACAGAAAATATTCTCTATGCAATAGAAAATCATTTTTCCTTCATCAGAAAAGGCAAAGGTGAGACCATCTAATGGAACGGTCATGCTGTGGCGTTTCTAGGATTGTGGAGATACAATTAAATTATGACTGATTAGCTGGAAAATGGACAAACCCTATCAGGGGACTACTTCTCGGGTTTGCTGATAAAATGCGTCCCAATTGATGAGAAAAAGGGGTGGAAAACTTGGTAATGGGATCCTCCTACGCATTACAATGTACCTGAGCATTGGGCAATTTAATCAATTTACCATGACAAGGCCATTCATGCTTTTGAAGACTGGTTAGGAGCCCATTCTGGAACCTTTTACTCTCAAGGTCAAAGCAGTGTGTAACTGTGTGGTGGCTATGTAGAGAAATGAAAGTAGGCATGCCAAATCACAATGCTCTCTTTATTGCTTCATATTTAGACCAAAGACTTCTTGAACTCCCCTCGTATATGTAATATTAACCAAGCCCTTTCTGGGGACTGGGGAATACAATGTAATTTACATTTTTTTGTTTAGGGTAAGGTAACAGGTAGAGGACTACCTTTCTTTAAAAACCTGTAATTTGGTTAGCAAATTTTTTTTTATCACAAGCAGTTTTCCTATGTACTTGTAATTGCTATGGCTAAGATCTACAATGGTTTTAAATTTAAGTGCCAAGTTTAGCTACTAACATCAAAACTAGCATTTTATTACATTTAATCACCTTACAGTCAACTCAAATTTTCCATAACCATAGTCTACTATTTATTATAAACCTCCATATACCTTGATCAGATTTTGCAAAATCTCCAACACCATGCCACATTGCATAGTTACATTAAAATTAAAGTGAAGGTGTCATTCTTCCATCAGGTTTTTTTGTTCTAGCATCCATAATTAAAAAAAAAAATATTTTTTGAAAGATGTTTTTCTGATTAGTCTAGCTCTTAGATCTCGCTCTATAAATTTGAGTTAGAACTGAGTTCGACTTATTTAAATCTTACATTTTATTATAATTAAAAAAAAAGGAAAAATGATTTTAATAGATGAAAGGGTTTGAGCATAAAGCAGGAAGATTCTCAGCCCTGTTTGGTTATGTGGATAAAGAAGGTAATCTAAGGAGGGTGGCATAAATTTCCAAGATAATGATAAAGAGACGACAGTGCAAGTGAAAATATTCACAATTTTTTTCGAACTCCCAAGTTTTTGTGCAAGTTATGAATCCATACTTTCCTTTTTGGGCTCACTTTTGATATAGCACATTTTTTGTCCATTTAACATCCAAACACAGTTCTCTTCTAAAACACTTCATTCAGTTCCTCTTATTTTCAAAGGACAAGTATTGTACTTGAAAAAAAAATTCACGAATTTAGAGCACAGATTAAAAAAAAATGAATGTGACTATTATTATAATAAGGTTCTTGCTACTCTACTCAATTTCAGCCCGGTTCAACTTTAACACAGCTCTTAGCGCACCATATGGTAAATGGATATAAATAATCCCATCAGATAAGAAAAATGTAAGAAAAATTCATACTCCAGAGACACAGTCAGAGTTCAATTTTTTATTCAATGTTTCACAAAATAATGATACACCCACACACTCCTGGCAGCAAGCTCCAATTTTCTGGCCAGGAGGCAGGAGAAACAAACAGTAAAATGTCATGAGGTGAGCAAAACTGCCTGCAGAATCAGCAATGGGCTCTGCTCAATTTCATGCACATACAACTCTAAGAAAATCTGATCATTTTATTCCACATGACTGGTCACATAAAATGAACCCTTCTTGGTGAAGCTCTCCTGTGCGACATCAATTTCAAATACACAATTTTCTGTTATTTCCTTTCACTTCTTTTTTTGAAGTCTTGTTTTCCTATTTTTCTTTGACCTCACAACTACATGTAAAAGATTCTAAAAAGATATATTACATGGGTCCACCTGATGCAAACATCATAAAACTACTTAGGACTGAGAGAGTCAATAAAGAGAACGAGTCAAGCAAGGTTCGTAACAGAAAAAAGAAACAATAATGTGCACTAAAGGATCATCTTGTCTTTCTGGATACGTCAAAGTATTTTAATTGAACAACATAAATATCCTTTCTTTCTCCCTTTTCACTGATCATTTCTTGCCTTTAGTTTGCAAATATTTCATGCTGACTTAACCAGCATCAGTGCCCTGATTATGACTGGAAACAGGAACAAAATTCATGGATGCAATAGATATATACTTACTAGAGAGAGCAGTGCCCCTTGACTTAGTTTAAAGAGAGAGAACTGAATTTAAAAAAAATGAAGAGAAATATTAGGATAAATAAAAGAACCTTGAAATTATAAATGACAAAACAAGAGTCTGATCTCAGTCCAACTTCATGCTGTGTTTACTGGTTCCAAGACTGCCACCTCTGAAATAATGAAAGAAAAGAGAAAAAAATTTGTGAGAAAGGAAAAAAAAATGTCCGCACATGAGCTTTAAATAATTACCACAAATTATTTCACCTTTGTAGGGCAGTCTGGTTAATGCCAACATCTCAGTTACAAGAACTTGAAGGTAAGTTAAATGATTTTTGACAAGGGAAACAAAATGAATCAGCCATTGGAGTTGATATTTAGTAAAAATTTTCCTGAAGGAAATTGAAATTAAGTAGATTTCAATGTACCTCAAAAGCAAGATAGAGAGTTGATGTTTTGAATAATTGCAATCTTCAGTTATTTGTACTTAGAGAAGAGGCTAAAAATAATGTGAAAAGAATATCAACAGAAATCTGTTGGCACAATTTTATTGGCATAAAGCCATGCCATTCATTTCAGCGGTCTTGAGCCTTTTGGGGGGAAAATACTTTGCAAGTGAATTCATGTTCTTTGACATAGTTGTTAAGATTTTTTTCCTTTGAAATAATATGGTCTATCTAAAATTCAAAGTAAGTCTTTTTGCTGCAATGTAGCCTTCAGAACTGCTTTATGTATCTAGATATATCTCTTCAAGAAGCTTTCCCGCATTGTAGAGAGGATTTAAAAATTTATCCATCAAAAGCCATTGAAGGCCTCAACTTGTTCTTGTACATTTAACCCAGAATATATAATCCATTATTCAGTTTTATTCTTTGCAAAGCAAGATCAATGGAGTATAGACTCCAATTGAAACAAAATTGCATCTGTCACAGATGATGCATTGCTATTAGAGATGGAGATTTCATATTGTATGTACAAAGATATGCACAAAAAAAAGACAAAAAGGATTCTTCATTTTAGTTAAATTTAGTTGTGCAAATAGATCAATGAAGTAAAAATAATGACATATCTATGCTCTTTCCCCAAAAATTCTCAGGTAGAATGTAAAAACTGATAAAATTTATGAGCAAAAAGTCATTTTTTTGTTGTTGTAGCAATTCTTAACTTTTCAAATGGTACATAAACATTTCATGGCACTGTAACATTTTTAAAAAATTTCTAGTTACCTGTTCCTATATTGCCTCCAAGCCTTTTTATTTTTTTAGCACTTAGTGCTTTGTATTTTCATTTCAACATGCATTTATAAGGCTTGGATTGCAATAAAACTATGTGAAGAAATTGAAAAAAAATTATCTTGCTAACTAGCAAAGTTCTGCATAACCAAATATTTCTCATTTTCTCCAAAACGTTACTAATTCTTGATAAGTTTTTCTACAGAATGCATCTCAACTTGATGTGCCACAAATGAAAGCTATATCAAGTGAGACAGAATAAATCTTAACTTTTGACACTTGGTAACCTCAGATTTTATCATGAGTAAAAAATTCTACTTCGACATTATGAAAAACTTGGAGAAATACAATCCTCTAGATTACCTCACTGTCATTGGGATCAGATGGTGCTGACGTCATTGCTGTGCTCCATAAAGGCTGGCCTTGTGAATCTCCACAGGCTCCTTTTGGCTGGAACATGGGGCCCATTGGGAATGGACCATTATTGTACATTCCTTGAACCATCATGCCAGATGCCTGATCAAATATTTAAATGAGAGATGTGAATGAATATTTCATTCTCAACCTTGAGGACTTTTACAAGACAATTTGCATTCATTTAAAGACACATATGTTATACAACTGATTATGATAAGTTTTAAATTCTATTGTAGTCACCAAACCTATCAACTCCAAAATCAGATGGGTGCAGTTATCACTTAGTTGTATCTCTTAAAGGTCACAAAAGTGTAGATAGGATAAAGTTATCTGAAAATAAATTATTGTTGATTAAAAATGTAATAAAAGCAGACATTTAGTTTATAACAACAGGCAGTTTTTAGTGAAGCAAACAGATGGACTGAAATAAGGCTAAATGATTTTCATCAGTGGGCGCTTCCAATCTGTGTAAGCTTTAAGATATTCCATCTACGGCCGTCCAAATTATCTAAGGCTGAGCCAAATTTATAAACAAAAATGGTAGCCATTTCCCATTATTTAAATTTTTTTGATGGGACTCATGATATAAACATACAATTCAAGAGACAAGCAACTTCTTTACTTTGGCTACAGTTATGCATAAAGGATAGGGTTCATGCTATACTTTGCAGCTAGTGTGTGTGGTAGACTAAAGAGATGCTGAATAGACACATACAGTGGAAACCTCAGAAATCGAAGTCTGATATAGTGATAATTCGAATTTCTCATAAACCAAATTTTGCAAGAGGATAGGTTATTTTTTTCTCTTTGGCTTTGCTAGAATCTGACTCATATTTCGAAGTTTTTCTGATTCAATTTTCTTAATTTGAAGTGAATACCAACCCATGAGGCATTACAAAAGTACAACATGTGAGTCTCTCAAGCAGTAAGCAAAGCTAATCACTGCCCTAGGAGTAGGAGGGAGCTGAAACACTGTGAAAGAAGTGCCAGTCCAGTTATGCAGTAACACTGATATTTGTAGCAACATGGATCAGGGGAAAGGGAGAGTTGCTCGTTGCAGGCATAAAACACACTCATTCAATGAGTCATAGATTCAGGTATGCACCGTTTTTGTAAACCGAATCTTCTTAAATTGAAATTTTAATTCATTCCCATACAACTCCAATGAGGTTTCCACCGTACTTGATACGATAAAACGATTTCAGATTTTGACATACTCTATATGAACAATATTTTCTCTTTCAGTGTGAAATTAGATTTACTAGACTTTATTTCACAGAAAACAGAAAATAGGCAAAGAAAAAGTGGAAGTTAAAGTTAAAAGAATAAAAAAAGAATTTAGCAGGATCAAAGTTTACTTACATGACTCATACCACTGTGATCACCGTCCCCTCCAGGCATCACACCAGCATCATTATATTGTGTTTGTGACTGCATGCTATAATTTATACCTTCCTCATCCCCATCAGACATACGTGGGTAACCCATGTTTCCTCCTGTAAAGAAAACTTTGGTTGAGATATTTTTAACAATTCTTTGGCCTCAAGATATTTATCATCTATGTCATGCATGTCATGCACGTCATTCAATTCTAATGTGACATAATGGAAAGAATATTAGCTGTCCTTCCCAATTATACTCCTTTTCACTATTTTCAAATCCAAACATGCAGAAATTCTTACCTATGCATTGAAAGTACCAATAGCTAGATATGATTGAGCAGAAAGCAGACATGTATACTTTTTCTCCTTCTCTACTTACCTTTTGTCATATTCATTAAATATCTTTGACTACTACAATTTTCAATGCAAAAGACTGCAAAGCAGTTATTTTCTCTTCTACAACTTTTTGTTTGTTACTATATTGATAAATGATAAAAGAAAACTTCAGGTTTCAGGTCCATCAAGTTAAATTGGAATACACCTGGTTTATACAAGTAAACTATTTTCAGAATTGGAATAACCTGCCTGCCTGCGCCCCTCCACCCCCCCCCCCCCCCACACACACACACACACTACCTCCCCTCGAGAAGATGGGTTATTTTTTGTTCTCTTTGGCACCACTGTCCCCAAAGAAATCCTGCTCATACACAGCAAACAGCAATGTAGACCAATAAAGAAAGTTATTTATAGCTCAGTGCTTCCAACAGTGGATAACCAAAACCGAGGATTTTTTGCGGATCGGGTCCAGGGCAGCGGCCTGGTAGGGGGTTGAGGGGGACAACGTCCCCCTCGAGCTGAAGGGTTTTCAAAAGATCGCGGCGCTGAAATTCCATTTCCAGGTACCTGAGCATCATTATCTGGACTGATCTGAAGTTATTGATAGTCATCAATTGACAAAAAGAAATTGGTTATGCATGAGAAGAAAGTCCATAGTTAAGCTTTGTACATACCTCAACATATCTTCGTCAGGGCATACGGTCCTCTCCCAGGTAGTAGTGGTGCTGTTGTCAGCTAAAGCCTCCTCTTCTTGGCTCCCTTTTGGTTGGAAGAAGAAGAAGGCTTCTGGCTCTTGTCTGCTGGTTTCCTCTTAAGAGCCATTCTCTGGTGCTTGGTGAAGGACAAGACAACATTTTTCTCTCTCACACGCCGAGCAGCAGCAGCAGTCTGGAGAGAAGCATGCGATCTGGACAGGGAGAGGGCACAAAATTCCACAGACAGTTGTGCCCTTTTCTGTTTCAGCTCTGACTTGTAGGATCCAGCTGAAGTGCGAATATTTTTGACAATGGCTGGATTGACTGGGGTGTGGAGGATGCTGGTCCGTGGAAAAAGTTTCACAGCAGAGGACTCTTTCGCCTTGATAAAATACTTCACTGTTTGGTACGAGCTGAGGACACTTACGTCTAAAGACCCAGCCTTACTGCCTAGAGTGTCCTTCATCAAATTAAAGGCAGACTCTACTTGCGGTCCATGGAACGATGACAAGGCTGCCTTTGCCAGCTTCTGCAGACATGGATAGGATGTCCTGGCTTCCCACCACTCATCCACACGACCACCATTCAGCTCAGGAAGAGTCTCATCACAAGTGAACCCTAACAACTCCACATTGACATCCTCAATCTCCTTGTCAGTGAAAATGTGATGGAAAGTCTTGATTAATCCTTCCATACATTTCTTCATATGGTGGTGCTGTCGCAAGTCTCCATCCAGGGCACTGAGATTGCGTAGAGTCTCATTTGTCAATGGAAGTTTGTTAAGCAGAGTATGTCCAGCAGTGAGAAACGCTGTTTTCACTTGCGAAAAAAACTCTTCCTTTTGCGAGCTTGAGAGTGACTCTCCCTCAAGTATCCTGTCCACGACTGGACCCTTGTACATGTCCTTGGCTTCGATAGCTTGCTCTTCCAGTCTATTTATGAGTCTTGAAAGCCCACTTGCTGACCGACCTGCTAGAGTTTCTGCCTTAATGAAGCAGCACAAAAAATTTCTAACAAGTTTTTCTTGCTCCATATGCAGGGAGTGGATCAGTGGTTCTTTTCTTTGAAACTTAAGAACAAACTGTTTCAAGAGATTCAAAACGGTGATGTACAGGTGGAGGATAGCCAAAGTTTTACCCTGGTTTTCGAAGAGCCTGCTTACAATTCGTTCTTTTCTCGCTTTGCCATCATCTGTCATGGTCTTTGCTCTCAACTTAGATATTATGGCTCTTGCTCGACGACGGGCCATCTTGGACTCCATTTTCTGGATGATGTTGTTGATCACCTCTGTATATGTAGAACGCAAATGCAGAGGAAGGAATGCTGAATAAAACAGGGTGTACACCTCCAAAAGCCGTGCTGTCTCCAGAGCTTGGTCATAGGCAGAGAGCCATCTGTGCGAAACAAAACGTTGAGGAACTGTGAAGTTGACATTTCCCAGGCGGCACAGCTCCCTCATGAGTTCCTTGTATTCTGTGCAATACTTGAAATCTAGATGAAGATCTGTAAACAGCCTTTCAATCCACCATTCGAATGGCTTGCAAAATGTCTTGGCAACATTGTGAATGTGGTGGCATGAATCTCCATCTATATCAATCAGATGAGGAGCTTTTTCCTTTAAGAGGACCTCTACACCAGACTTGCACCCTCTCATCACATTACAGCTGTCAAGGAGGACTGATATGAGGTTGGACCAAGGCAAACTGAAATCCTCAATGACCTTCACGATGGCACCAAACACTGACTTTGAGGTGACGACAACCAACTCAACTGAGGCGAGATGATGCACAACAACCTTTCCTTCATCAGAATCAAAAAAACTTGCCATCATTGCAAGGACCTTCTTTCCATGACCACTAGTAGACTCATCAACATTAAGAGAAAATGGCACTGACTTTAACTTTGAAACAATTTCCTCTGTCATTGTCTTAGCCACACCATGTTTCAGTTTGTATGAAGTAGAAGTTTTTGAAATGCTCACCCCAGCAAGGGCAGCAGGATCCCGAGAACATTCCTTGGCAAGGTCCACTAAAACTGGAATTACCGACAGAGGGAGAGAATGTTCGCTCGCCACACTCAAAAAAAGGGCTTCTAAATTTGCTGTTCTATCGGCGAGGGGAATAAGTGGTTCTGCAGGCTTTGCTGTGTCATGATCGGGGGGTAGGACTGTTGATCCAGAGGCGACAACTTTCTTTTCTGTAGGAGCTATAGATGGCTTCTTCATACTGAAGATCGAAAAGAGACTAGATTTCCCTCCAGTTTCAGAATCCTTCGTCTTGTCTTTTTGGGCACCAGCGAATGTTCCACCAAGGCTATAATTAGTACATCTGACTCTGAGACGCTGAACATGTTTGTCTGTATTGCAATGAGCTACTAAATGCTTCTTTCCATTTCCACCATAGGCCACTTTGTCTTCACACCATTTACAAAACGCTACGCCTGCGACATCAATCTTCACCAAACACTCCCCCAAAGTGTAAGTTACTGGTCCAACTTTAGGAACGTCACGGCTCAACACCTCACCTGCCCATTTCCATGACCACTTGTTCTTTACTTTATTATCTATATCTTTCACAAGTGCCTTGTCACTTTCTTTTAAGAACTTCATCTTTCATCTACCGGTACTAGTACTAGAGTCTAGATCTATAGTCTACAGTTGTTACAGTTACACTTACAGTCTAGAATCCAGATCGAGATGTAACGTCACTTTCACTTTCACTTAGATCTAGATAGTTCCATTTAGAAATAGATCTGAGCCTGAGCCAAGAGTCCTGTTGTAGTGGTGTAGCCTACTTGTTGTGATAGATCTAGATCTATTCCTCCAGTCCTCCAGCCAACCAGATTCTAATTCTAAGTAGAAAGCTTGAACTTCGACTTCAACAAGAAAGAATAAAGAGCATCCAATCTCTAGATCTACTAGACCAAGATCTGGATAATCTAGAAGTTCTAGAATCTAATCTAGATTAGTCATTTCCGTCACCAGCGTCGATCGATAGTTTTAGTCACAGAGATATCAGCCCTCGTTGGCGTTAGATGAATCAGAATCTACGAACAGTCCATAAAAACTTGCAAAAATGCACGCCTCGATCTATCCAGATGAACAAATTCCTCCTGAAATCCACACTCAAGAATCTAGATTCTAGATCTAGGACGTCTTTTTCTAGATCTAAAGACGTTGAAAACAGTAAGGAAGATCCGATCGCACAAACACCTTGTGATTTTGATCTAAGCTTAGTACTGTGTAGGCTTGTCGTAGCTTCGGCTAGAGCGCACGTGAAGAAAAGTGATGAAAGAAAGACGGAAGCAGTGTTTGAACATGATGTCTATCCAGATTTTTCAAGATTGGATTTCTGCCAAGTCTAAAAAATACAACAACTGCCAAATCAAGGCCCAGTTGACAGGTGACTAAAAAAGGAAGCCAAAAGCAAATAATCCGCGATTATCAAATGCCCAATCTGGCTTATACGGGTTTCTGAAAAATCTCAACCAGAACAACGTTTCCGCAAGTAAACGAAATTTGCCGATGGGCCGAACGAGGACTGAGCCGGCCGAGCTTCAGTGGTGACGAAAAATCCGCAGATCGACGGGTGAAGATGGGGAAATTTTTTCCTCGAGTCGTGATCCGCGGGTTTCAGTCTGACATGCGGAAATCAGCGGAAATGGGCAAAACTGTGGAAATCCGCAGAAATGCGGAAGATTGGAAGCATTGATAGCTAGACAGTAGTCAGCTGATAATGTTTACGCTGGCTCACTTTCCCTTGAGAGCACTTGTACTCAAAATAAGTTCAATCCAAAGAAAAACGATAGGTTAGAAATATGAAAAAGTTTATGGCGACAGAAATGTCATCTAAATAATAGTTTCTGATTGTGGAATTTAGAATTGGTGAAGTAAGACCTTCACCATCAGCCAGTCATTTTCTGTCTTTCGGCACTTTGCCTTCTGGATTTATTAAAATTACTTTTAAAAACATCTATACTTTTCAAGAACTTTGCAAATAAACAAGCTTCTAACCAAAATTCATGCCTTGATCATAGCCTGCAACGCTGTGAACCTAATCGAACAATGTTGTCTCCCCCTATAAATAGAAACAGGTGGTTTCCCAAAAGAATAATAACACGTCTGTTTAAAAAAAAATGTTGGTTGCTCTTTTTTTTTTTTTGAGAGTATTAGCTGCCACCAGATGTGGGAATGAGAGGAAAGTATAGTAAAGCCTTTTAACCAAATACAGATCAAGTAAAAAACCACTGTATTTGGCTAAAGTATGTTTCTCAATGAGTTCAATGTTTCAGAAAATAATAGCTGACAAATTGTGAAAATAATTTTCTAGTCTCTTCATACTATTGTTTACAAGCTATATTCTATTCCAAATCAATGTGAGAGCATAACTGGTTGTAAAATTCAACTGCCTTAAAAATTAGAACACAATAAATGATCACTGTATTACTTAGCTAAAAAAAAAATATTTTTTCTACCTGCTTACTCTTTTCCTTGCTTCATCATTAAGCCGTCTATTTTCATTAAAATAAAAAAATTGAACAAGTAGATTACAAAGGCCCATGCAGTTATCAAGCTCTTCAATAAACAAGTGAGGTCGCTTTAATTTGATAAGAATTTAAACAAGACCTTGCAAGGCCTTGAAATCATACAAAACTTGAAGAGGCGTAAAGTACATATAATATTCCAACACATACCTGAACCAGCATAGCGCCACATATTGCCATATGAACCTGAATTAGGCATAGGAGGAGCCTGTCTGGAAGGCCCTTTTTTTCGCTCTCCCCCAATGGGCTGTATAATATGCTTGGTCTGGTCTGGAGGTGAGGTGCGAGCACCTAAAGGAGATCCACTTCTGTTTGATCCAATCATGGCAGCATCTGGGATTTTAGTAATGACACCTGGTTTACTCTGCTATTTCACCCCTCTCCCCCATTTAATAAATATATGTGTGTGTGTGTGTGTGGAGGGAGAGAGAGAGAGAGGAGGAGAGAGAGAGAGAGAGAGAGAGAGAGAGAGAGAGAGAGAGAGAGAGAGAGAGAGAGAGAGAGAGAGAGAGAGAGAGAGAGAGAGAGAGAGAGAGAGAGAGAGAGAGAGAGAGAGAGAGAGAGAGAGAGAGAGAGAGAGAGAGAGAGCCCAAGTAAATAAGAGTCATTTGCTCACAAGTTTCATTTCAAGAAATTAAACTATCTTACCTTGACATTTCAAGAAATTAAACTATCTTACCTTGACATTTCAAGAAATTAAACTATCTTACCTTGATGTATGGAGGGAGCACTATTTGGTCTCCCGCCGGAAAGGTTCTGCATTGGGGAGTGAGCTCGTTGAGGCTGATGACCCTGAGATTGGGACAAGAATCCAGGGTTGGTGCTGGCTCCTATCACAGTTGAGGGCATTCCTGGTGGAATCATATGCTGGGGGCCTGCAGCCATTCGAACTGAGCTGAGTTGGGGTGGGCTGTTGCCTCCACTGCCAACACTGCCCACAGTGGAAGATGGACGAACCTGCTGTAACAAGTATTGTATTGGGGCACCAGTGCCCATCATGTCACCAGGTTGCATCATCTGAGGCATAGTACCTGTGATGAGTTAAAACAAAAATACAAAAAACATGACACCCACGAAAATTTCTCCATTGAACATTAAGTTAGTGTGGAAAAACTAACAACACATAAATTGATAATATTAGAAATGTCTAAATTACATCAAATTAAGTTATATCTTTACCCGCCCATAACCTTTTCATTTTCAATTTCCGACTTTTGGTCGTTTGTCAACTCTCATGTTTACATGGGTGCAAGCTGGTAAGTTTATTAAACTGAAAGATGTGGCCGCCATTTTTTTTCCTACCAAGGTTAAGAACAAGAAAGGTTTTTTCTCTGCCAAATTTTGAATTAATTGCAAATGTAAAATTCAATTGAAATGGTTTTTATTTTTTTTTTTAAATAAAATAATCTTCATTGTGAAAGATGAATTTTGTTATCTGCCAATGAAAAAGAGTGCAAGAGTGGTCTGTCTATGTTGGATGATGAGCATGATGATGATTTTTTGATGACGCTGCACCAAAAAAAAAAGTTTCGTTGAAGTCTTTCACTTTCGATTTGAAAGTTTGCAATATTTCATTTATAAGGAAAAAATGGGATCTAAACTTTAGTCTCAAAGCAAAGAAATGAATTAAGCTCTGGCAAGATAATATAACAAAGGAGAAGGAAGGATATCAAAGGCAGAGCCAAGAAAAACGAGCAACCAGGTTAAATCTATTGATTGATCCTTTATGACCCTTATTATCCACGATCATTAAGCAGCAGTTTTTACATTAACCAGCCTTATACCACCAGCTTCCAGTAACCTGATCAGGTCATGAGATCATCTGCCAGGTGGAACAGGGATTGCCAAAAAAAAATAGTCATAATATAGAGCAAGTTACCATTCAACACAGGAAAAAATAAGTTTTTAATTCTAAAATTGAAAGATATGTTAACAGAGTTTTGATGTCCAGGACTTTGGTAAGTGAAAAATTCATTGCAGAGGTTACAGTTTGGGGGCTAATGAAACTTATGAAACAATATGAAGATAAATGTTACCAGTGCTTCATTTTCATGTTAAATAAGTAGCACACAAAATAGCAAAAGTGATCAGTTCATTGCTCTTCCTCTGTTAATGTTTCTCCTGAAAATTTTTTAAGTTTCCCAGTGCTAGCCAGTAATGACTATTTTCTGCCCTAAGTTTGCTATTCAAATTTTTCCAGAGTTGTGTTTCAAGCTTTTCATTTATTGATTCTAGTACCTTTTTGAGACAGGAACTTTGTTAAATTTGATCTATGAATGAAACAAAAGATTAACAAGTCAACTCATCTATTTAAACGGGATAAAATCATATATGTTGATAAGGTAAGAACTTCTAACACAGTCCGTGCTGTATTTCAAATTAAAGGACCATATTGAATAAACTGAAACTTTTCAATAAGTCTAGCATGTGTTCCAATATACCAATCAATAAAAAAGAATAGAGAAAATGAGTGAATTTACAGAGTCCAGTCATCAGAAATTATTACCTGCATTCAAAGAACTCATATTCACACCAGGATTAGGGCTGGCACTTGGGCTTGAATTCTCAACAGACATGCCCACTCTTCCACTTAAATCTCCAGCTAGAGGCATAGACATGTTACTAATGAGGTGCAGTGGACGATCAAAGCCATTCATCATCGGTCCTGCAGAGCCTGGCAATTGAAACTCGGGGGCATTAGGATTAAGAGCTCCTTTGATTTCAGGCAGTGTCATGGGACGGTGAGGCTTACTATACTCCTCTTTCTGTACTAAAGATTGCTGCTGTTGCTGCTGCTGGTTAGGGTTAAAAGGCATATGTTGAGGTAACATTGCCCCTGGCATGGGCATTCCTCCAGCTCCAAGGTCCCGCATCATCATGTGGGGATGCATCATTGCACCAAGGCCTCCACTCTCCCTTAAACGCTGATTTAGCTGCTGATATCGAAGCAAATACTCATTTTCTATGAACTGTGGTCGCATTTGAACACCAGCAAGATGAGGAGGTATAGCACTGTTCGCTGGAATCTGCCCAGGAGACAAAACATTACTACCCACTGATGAAGGCATGCGGTACACTGAAGACATACTAGGCTCCGCCTCTGTGGGTCTGAATGGGGGTGAATTGCCACGTTGGGGTATTTTGTATCCAGGGGCTTTAGCTTGGAGTGCTGGGTCCACGGCATTATTGTCGGAAGTGACTGACACAGGGTTGGAGGGTGTTTGTAGACTGGGCGGGCTTGTTGTCACCACCCCTGCAGCAGCTACTGTAGCAAAATCCATCTTTTCTGATGGTTCTTCTTTCTTGGTGAGGAAGTTTGAGAAAAACGTCTGATTAAATGGCGAGTACTCTCCAGGTGCTGCATGGGCACTTGATGCTGAGGGACCAGAGACTTGTGAGGCAGATCCCCCAGGCCCATTTCGTTCCACATGATTACTACTACCCCCGCTGGTGACAATGGGTAAAGGTAATGGTTCTGGCCTTGAAGACATGGAAGAGGCAGACCCTGCCAAAGGTCTTGAGAAACGAGCACTGGTCCCACTCATTCCTGCTGCTGGAGAAGCAGAATTTCCAACATTTAATGCTGGCTTTATCTGAGCCTGGTTGCGGGCATCAGGCTGCTTAATGTGGGTGCTGGTAAGTATGGTGTTGCTGGTGACAACACCTCTTATAGTACTCGTCGCTGCTGTTGTGAAACTGAGGGAGGCGGAGCTGGTGGGCCCTGTCGCTACAGCTGTTCCTACAGGTGTTGGTGCCCCTACCACAGGTGAAGGGGAAGATCTTTTACCCCTCTCATTACCGAAAATTAGCTGGCGGGCTGAGGTCTTTTCTGAGCTGGGAGTCGAGGTAACTGTGGGGGCAGCAGGCCTGAACCCAACACCGGGACTGGGAGTCACTTGTTTCTGGGGACTGCGACGAGGAGACGCTGGCAGAGCTTGCCCAGGAACAGGATTTTGCCAGGCACCAATAGTGCCAGACATTACATTGCTGTTGCTAGTGACAGAGGTTCTGCTGGACCGTCCACTTGACTTTACCTGGGCTGGAGATTTTGTGGCAACACTGGCAACACCTGAATTGGATGTTGTAGGGACAGAGAATGTACCAATAGCAAAGTCAGCAATAGATGATGACTGGACACTTTTTGGAGGATGTGGCTTCTCAGTTGCAGGGGAAACTTTCTGGCCTTTACCAATCCTGGCAAGTAACTCAGATATATCCTTATCTGGTTCATCTACCATGGCATTTATCAAATTGTTGGCCTGACGAATTGCTTCTGGATATCCTCTGTGAAAAAAAAATTTTTAATTTTTTTAAACAATATGCAACAAGATTAACAACATCCAGGTGAAAAGAAATCCTTCAGAGACAAAGGGCTCAAAAGTTAAGCCTTTAAATGGATACCAGATGATCCGCTTGACACATGGCTTTACCTCCTGGTCTCTAGGCTAAGAACACAAATGGAAGCAAAGGAGTTAACCACTTCATGCCCTATTGCTTGGGGTAATTTCATCATGGTATTTCAATTGATTCCCAAGGGATGTGAGAGCTGAAACTTGTCATACAGCTAAAATACATGTAGTAGCTTCCCTTGGTAATCGCCATGTGCCAAATTTTGTGTTAATTTCAAGGATATTTTTTTTAATCTGTAATCATGTCAAGTCATCAAAAAACAACTGCTGAGATCCTGAATGACACATATAGTGACAATATGTGACCTAGATCTAGTAGTGTACTGGCAGTAGATAGATTAGTAAACCTTGTGTCTGAAAATAATTTTTGTTGAAATGTCCATTATCATTTGCATTGCATCTGGCATGTTTACTTTTTCATTGTTGACAATATTTTGGTTGAAAAAGAAAAGAAAAAAAAAACATTTTTCCCAATATTTCACAACCATCCACTTTATTTTTAACTCCATACCCACTTATACTATAACATGAGAGCAAATAAAATAAAATATGGAGAAAATCTAATGATAAATAAGCAAGTTGTGTCTTTTTTACTATACAACACTTTACTATTTGACAAAGGGGGAATGATATTCTGGAATGCTCAATCACAACTTTTTGTCTCTCAAAATTCAATCCTATTCAACTTGAATTTTTGGAAGCAAGAATCTCAAAAATAAACGCAGTGGTTGTCCCCTTTGTTGGAAGTTGTAAGTTTTGTTAAAAAATCAAAAGCGTATTCAGGATCCAAACAGGACTAAATAATTTTGCTCTAAACGTTTTCTCATGTACTAATTTTTTCTTTTTTTAACTTCATATTACAACCCATTCTTGCTGACGCTATCGCTTGTTACGGTAACAGCAACTTAAGGAAGTGCTCATGACTTCAAAATAGGTAGCAAAACTCTGTGAAATCTCATTCCCTATAAATACTTTTTTAAATGAAATATTCTTTATATCTCACTACTTACTTAATTGTGACAGTTCTGTCAGAATTTCCTTTGGATTTTTCCACTTCAACATGGGCTCCAGAAACTTCTCTGATCTTGTTAATGTTGCAACCTCCCTTGCCTATTAATCTGGATATTACATTGCCAGGCACAGTAAGTTTTTTAGAGCTGAAAAGAAAAAGAAAAAGAGCTTAATTATCATCCTTGTAATCATAATATAACTAAAACTTTTTTTTTTCAAATGTTTTAGAAATATTACAACTAAAATGCTTAGCTGGTAGTTTAAGCTATATTAGTTACAATAAGGGGCATTCATTTCAACCTTTCATATTTTAATGTAATGAAATCTGTTCTACCCAATTCATGTCAAATTTGCATAACCATGTGTAAATATGTTGGAGTTGTAAAATTTACTATGACAGCAGCCTTTAAAAAAACCCACCAGAATAATCCTTGCAAATGTGATAGATATGTAAGAAATGTAAATTATTAGGATAAATTAAAGTTGACACTGATCAGTAGAATATTATCTAATCCTGGGGATTAAGATTGACACCTTACTTTCAATGTTTCACACGCTGCATTACTGAATCTTTTCCAATGTTGTGGTTAGGTCAGGTAGTGCCACTATTGAAAAGCATTGTTTGACAATTCTGTTTTGTTTTGATTTTTAAACTAAATGAAAATGATTCATTTCTTTGATGTGGCATTCTATAGCAGTATGCAATCATTTTTATCTTCATATGCCTTCTCAATGGAGTTGATTTCTTTGATAGACTAAGAAACAAAAGTTAAAGCTGTCTTTGTGAATTCCAAAACTAATTCAAATATTGTTAGAACATATTTACTATGTAAACACGGGATCAAACATTGACAAGATCCAGACTGTCATGAACTGAGCATAAGAAATGAGTTAGGGCTTCGCCTCTGAGACTAGGTTGTTTTTTTTGTTGTTTTTTTTTTTTTTTTTTCAGGTAAGCTCAAAATGAACAATCCAACAAATTTTTCTTGTTTCCTCTTTTATAATTTTTGAGTTTGCTTTTAGAAATACAAAATTTAAATATTGGGTTCGACTCGAAAAAAAAAAAATGGCGATTTTTAAAACATACAAAAAAGGTGACATTCCTTGCTAAGCCACATCAAAAACCTTCAGCAAGAAGTGTGTTTAAGTGCACAATGGACAAACAATTTTTTTCCAAAACTTACACATTCTTTCTCACAACTTCCTTCCATCCCTCCTCTTTTCCTTGCCATTTCCTAGGACTGCGAACAGTTGTGGTCAGGCGATTGGATACAGATGTATTTTTTTCAAACAACTGAACATCACCGACCCAGTCCTTTTTGTTATCACTGGCACTAATAAAAGATATGAATGAAATGATGAGTTAATCATACTTAAAGAAAATTAAAAGGCAAAACATACCAATGACAAAGCAAATTAATATTTCAAACCCCAAAAGGTCTATTTACCTTTTCCTACTTAAAAAACAAGATTTCCTCCACTTCTAAATACTGATTTAGCAATCTATCTACATAATTGTAAACATTGGTAAAGATTTAGTAAGCAAGTAAAAAAAAAAATCTTGTATACTTCACTACTAGCAATAGCAATGTTAATGAACTTACTTGATCTTCTTCAAAACATTTGTTTTTCCGTTTATCTTTTCCATATTCTTGATCACATGGGGAATCACACCAAAGTCATCCAAGTCACCAATGCCTGCAGGAAAGGATTGGAGATAAGAAAGCTATCAAATTGTCAAAGGGATTTAACAATGGTGTCTGATTTAATATACACTACAACAGGTATTTGTCTCTAGAACAATTTCTTAAGATATTTTTGACAACTCCCTAGGCTTCATTATGGAAAAATAAAATTTCTTTAATCAATTTTGAATAGAAGACAACTATGAAAAAAATGTTGAAAAAAATCTGTACCAACTTGCTGAAAAAAGGTGCTGAGCAAATCCATAAAATACTGCGGAGAAGGAAATAATTGGAACGACTTACCAGTCGTTGAACTGTGCTTGATGATATCATTGGATTTCTTGGTCCTTGGCTTGTTTCCCCCTCCATTCACACTAGAACTTTCCTTATTAGAGTTGGTGCTGGACCACTGTGGAGCTGTGCTAAAAGAGGTCATACAATCTTGAAGTGATCCCATGGAGGTGGATGTGTTCACAGAACTAAGCTGGTTGCGATTTGTGGAGGAGGAGGAGCATCCAGTGCTACTCACCATCTTAACCGATGAGACCAGGAGAGGGGAGGTAGTAGCAGCTACTGCTGCTGTTGCTGTGACTACAGACTCAAAGAGAGAGGTCATTTTAGCCATTGTAACCTGCAAAGCCTGTTTGACATTACGCAATCCTGCATCCTGGTCACTTGACTCACGCCTGTTCTCCCTGGCCGCTTTCTGTTGCTTTTTACGGGCATCACGATTAGCTCGTGCTGCAGCAGCTCCCCCGTGTACAGGTCCAGTGATAAGAGCTTTGCCCCCATTAGAAGATGAAGAAACATCTGAAGTTATGGGAAGCAATCTTGAAGTAGATGAACTTTCTGCCAATGATTGCTGAGGCTTGTTGTGGTTGCCAAGAGGTCCACTGTTGCCATTCCCAATCTTTCCTTTTGGAGCTTTATTTTCTTTCAAGGTCTTTGCTGCAAACAATTTAAAAAAATATACCAATTGCAAAATTTTGAGGCAAATAGTGGTTAAAGAAAAACATACATGTTAAGACTTTTAAAACATTAATTTTTCAAAGGATGACCATAGTGTAGGCTTATATAAAGAAAAAGTCTCTTAAGTAAAGACTCGAAAAAAGAAATCTACTTCTAAATCTACTTTGTAATTACTAGCTTTTACTTTTCATATTTATAATCATATTTAAAAAGTCTGAAGTCATGTCATCTTGATTTACTCCACCTCATTTTAGCATTTCTCGATTGATCTAGATAATTGACAAGATCTAGATGGGGGGGAAGATTCCCTGTGGTAGATATTACAAAATGAAATGCAAAAAAATTGATCGTAGTTTAGTAAATAATTCAGCAGAATGAATATTTTTGATGTTTTTAATTTGATACCAATTTCCATATTGCAATTAATATAAACATTTTAAAAAAATCTATATTGATATAATGTGTATATATATATATATATATATATATATATATAAATAAACAAACATATTGTTTGAATTCGTCCTTTCACTCAGGCTGTTCATCAGAAATAAAAGTGTAGTTTGAAAAAAATCGCAATACTTCTTGCAGATTTTGAAACTTGGAAAAGGACCAATTTCAATATAAAAAAAGCAATGAATGGCAGGTCTGAGAACACTTAGCTGATTTTGGATTTTAGAAAAAGCTATTGCTATACAATACTTAGTAACATTCAATTTATAAAAGGCAAACTCTTCCTAAACTTTCAATGCTAAATCCACATCTGAGAGAAATCCATATTTCAAAATGGTAAGCAGGCAGCTTAACTATTAAATTCTTTTGCCCTAGATTTTGATCAAGAACTAACTCTTAAACTTAGGGAACATTTTTTCCATTCACTTTTACTAAAGTCGTCAATGAGGTTTTTCTCTGAGTGTCGATAGACTACTTTTCTCGTTGTCTTTAGCTAAATGATCTCAAGATCCATTCTGATGAAAGAAGATTATGCAACACACATTCTTCACTTTTCATCAAAGTAGAAAGATGCCTTGGGAGCTTACCAGAGCCTAGTTTAGAAAAACATCAAGCATAGGCAGTCAGTATTTTTAGAATTTACCTGCATGTGACAGATTTGCAACTATTGGCAATTTTATTAAAAACGACCTCGCTTTGTATATTACATGTTTCACTGTAACAGGAGAAATTAATTTAGTTTTTCAATTATTCACTTTTGGCATCAACATATACTATGACATTGATTTGATTTTATCACCACCTGCTTCTTGTATATTGTTTTCACTAACATAATTGAATGAAATGCATCATTCTTAAGTTTTTTGCACCATAATACAACAAAATTTCTTAAAACCATGATTGCCACAAATTTGCTATGCCCAAAGTTGGTAAAACCAAGATCTGTCGTCAACCAAATACCAAAGATAAACAAGTAGCCAGAGACACATTTATAAGGAAACTATTGAAAAATTTTTGCATACACAAAATAACTGGTGGTTCTGGGATGTCCTCGTCCTCATCTTCATCATCATCTTCTTCTTTCTTGTTTAATTCACCATCTGGTTCAGGAGATGAATTTTTGCCACTGAAACAAAGATGGAATTTACAAGTTAATATAATGACTTACAAAAAACACTTCAGCCCTAAGAAAGGCCAATGTAAGTTTTATAATTGAAACGATCTCGATGTATGCACCATAGTAGCTAATTCCTTCATTTAACTCAATTTCATAACAATGATAACTAAACAAGTAAAATAAAGAGGAAAAAGCCTTAGTTTTAATCAGTGGAAGAGGCCTTCAATGAAGGAACTCTGATTTCTAAAGCAAAACAATTTTCACAAATAAGCGCTGAGAGACCAAATCACCAAACATTTCTCCTCCTCATTAACTTACAAATGCAACACTCACTGACTCAGTTATGGTGAAAGTTTAATAAGCGGATTCTTACAACGTCACTTTCTTCAAATGATTTTAAAAAACTTCTTGGAAATATTTTTACTATTTTTAAAAAAGTAAGGACCTGTCTTTATCTGTTTTGTCATCCTTGGGCTTGCTCTTCTTCTTGCGCTCACGTCTCCTTTCTCGGCGCTTTATAGCCATTTCAGCCTTGAGGGCAGCCTGTTCCTTTTCCTGCTTTATCTCTTCCAGCAAGCTGTCTGCGTTTTTATTGGCTTCTGCCGCTTGTCTATCCTTCGCAGCCACTATGACATCTGCACACTGATTACATTTCTTTTGCAGTTCCTGAAGGAGGAATTAAAAGCTCGTAAGTTTTCATGATAAAAAAAAATCTTTGCAACCAATGAACAGTTTAAGAGTGTATGTCATACTTCTGCTGTGCAACATCGAAGTTTAAACTAATTAATATTTAAATCTGAAACTGAAATTCTTAACTGGAATTTTTCTTGAACCACATTCAATATTTTGTGAAGGGAAATGTAGCTTCTTATCAAATCACTTTAAGTGAAAAAATTAAACCCACAGTGTTTCTGTAGAAACACAAATACAAAATCACTTTTTACAACTATCCATGATGTAAAATTCATGACAGATGAAAAATTTGCACCGATGAATGCATCTTAATTTTCTTTATACACATTCTTAAATAATAAAATCTATGAGTACTGATTTCATTTTGGAAAATAAAATGGATTATTTAATACTTATTCTAAATATTAAAATCAGAAATGTTTTGATAAATAAATCGAATAGGTCCAGGTATTACATGACCTTTTCAATATCAATTTGAAGCAGCCGTGTATGATTTTTGTCCAGAAGATTTCTTGAAAGAATAAAGAGTAAAGATAAAATTGTACAGCAAAAAGATGAAGTAGCACTTAAGCATTTTGTACACTGATAAATGAAAGAAAAAAGACAAAGACATTATATGCAATTTACCAAGTTCCAAATAGACCTTAAATTAGTTTTTGTCACCTGTCACCATTGAGACAATCATTCCAACAAAGTGAGAGAAATTTTAGTTTACTATTGGCATACCTAATAATGAAAACAGAACTCTGGTACACTAAAAAAATTTTTTTTTTCCTTTCTGAGAGAAAAGAAACATTTTATTTTGGCTTTCTTTTTCAGCTAGTAAATTTTATGTGACATAAATATCAATGAAAAATTTTAATCATTGTTTCAACTTTTTCTCAGGGCATAATTTAACCCTTTTAGAATTATCTCGGCCTAAATTAAGCCCAGGGCCTTGCGTTATCCCTGCCCAAACCGGCCATGCTTGAAAATTCCCCATATGGTTCAAGCCGGCCGAACCCAGCTGTGCAAAACTTGTTGAATACACTCAGTATATTTTTATCTTTTTCTGTTCAATCGTGTAGGTTTAGTTCTTAAAATAGACTCTTAAGTCATCCTGGATTTCTCCGGAATCTCCTTGTACCAAAATGTCCCGAGATTCCATGTCCTTGGGCGAAAAATAGAGGCTGTGTAGAGGCCAGTTCTTGCATTTTTTAGCTGTTGAACTGCCAGGATCGCCATTCTCATTCATCTTATAATTTGACTTCAGCATAAATTTTCTCATTATAGATTTAAGCATCAGTGACGAAGAGGATGACTGTCTTAGATTTCTAGATCTAGATCAAGGTAGTCTAGAATCTATCTAGATCTACATCTAAGCCCTCTTTATTGTGTCTTATATGAGATCCTTCTTGTGTAAGTTAGTTCTACTAAAGTTTAAAAAAAAAAAAGTTGAACTTTACGATGTCCATGTTGCGAATAATAAACCAGGCATCAAACGAAAGTTCGTCTTATATTTCTCAAACTTAGTGTTAGATTTGATCTACTTTTTCACTAGGCCTAAATGTTGAAATGTTTTGGGTTTTTTTTTTATCTGTTTACTCTGTCATTCCTGCTGGTTTTGTAATTATTTATGTTTTTTTTTTTTTTAATTTCACAGGTGGGTTTTTATGTCTTGTGTACTATACATACAGTTTCTCAGCAACACACATAAGCTACTACACAACTCAATCCAAATTCTGGTACAAAAAAAAATTACTCTGGTAAAAGAAATATAACTTGACATAAGTACATTATCTCTCTTTGAATGTGTAAAAATTTCAAAGCAATTGGTTGAGAAACAACAGTAGAAGCCTTTATTCTGAGACACCCATTGTAGAGCCTTTAAACTCCAAAATAATTTTAACCAGCCAAGGTTGAAAGGAAGCTGAACCCTAGAAACAAAGCGGCCGCCAAACAAGGCGAATATTAAAGAGTTAACAGAAATGGTGGGATATGTTTTTTTTTTCTTATTAAATCTCCATAATTCCAAGACTTTGTTGGTATAAAGGAATGGGCAAGGATGTTGATTACAAGTGAGTAATACTTTAAAAAATTTTCTTTTCCACTTTACCCAATGATTACACTGCTAACATCTCTAAAAACATATGCGAACAAACATGCAATTTTCTTTGAGAAAATTCCATTAACTTTATATACATGTCCAATAATCATAGCCTTGACAAACTTTTTTTTTCTTTTCTGCAGCCCAGGTGTTTGACTAGGTCACAATGATAAAAATTGTCTTGCTTGGGATATATCCTCTGAAGAGCTTTTAAAAGCATCTAAATAACATAAAGCTACAGGACTCAATGAGGGTTAAAAAAAAAAAAAATCACAAAAATTCCTTGGCTCATAATGAATATACTATCTTATTGAAACACCTGTTATACAAAAGACTGATGGAACTTATACCAAATATTGATAAGTTCAATCACTGGTAGAATTCTCAGTAAACTGACTGTTCAAATTTCCAAGTATAACTGTAAAATGGGATCACAAAAGATGCCTTAAGGCCACTGGTCTAGGTGTGTTTGACTACCAATTTTGAAGCCTGTCTGTTTTAGTTATTTCACAGATTTTTAAAAATTTTATGCACCTAAAAAAAACTCAGCAAAAAGACGTTTTAAAATCTTATGCACCTATTGAAACTCAGCAACAAGAAATGAAAGTTTATATATTTTGGACTCTGGAAAGAAAGAGATGAATTTATAAATTGCCATTTCTTAATCTTTCTAAATATGAAGGGATCAAGTTTCAGATTTAGAGGAAAATACTTTCAAACCTCAAAGTAGGAGATCTTAAAATAATAAGGCAAGAATTTTCCTAAATTTGAAGAGATAAAGTTTTAATTTAGAGAACAATACTTTAAAATCTCTAAATAACAGGGCAAGAAGGTAAAAGATATAACTTCTTAATTATGAAAACAGAGTTGGTTACCTTCACTTGCCTAATCAATTTTGTCAGCTATCAATGGCAAAAGAACCTCTTATTTCATTTATTCTTGAGCATATTCGTACCTTATCTGTAATGGTTGCAATATATCTCTTGATTTCATTCTCTGATGGAAACTGTGTGACCTTCTTCACCATCCACTTGACAACTTTGATATGGCCACGACGAAAGGCTGCCATCAAACAAGACACTTTCCGATTATCCTGACTATCAATATCTGCGTCCGCTTGAACCAACAGAGAAACAACATCACTATGGCCACCTGAAAATAAAAAAAAATTTGTACTGTACCCTTTATATGGTCTGATAAGAATTCAATGGCGCTCTGGTTGTATGTGAACAATTGAGGTGGGCTCAACGCAAAATTTAAACAACTCCAAATTCTTCTCCAAAGTGGGGGATGAGCAATGTATTGAAAAAAGAGTAAATGTGTTTCTATTAAGAAAAACACTAAAATTTAACTACTTCAGATCAGAAGATTGTTTGCCTTTACATGACCCACCACCACCAAAATAAACTAAAATAAAAATGCCTCGAAAGCCATTTGCTTTTCCAGAGGCACAAATCATTGTTGTGCCAGAATTGATAGAAACCTTTTTTAGAACTGGATAAAAAATGTTTTACTGAACTTTTGAAATCAGTTAATACCAGCAGCGTAGGCTGGAGCATATCATGGGCAAAATCAGAGAGTATCCTCTCCTCCTCTCCAAATTGAAAAGCCATGTGAAGCATTTAAAAAAAACAACAAAAAAAAAACAACTGATTAAGCTTTTTTTTTTTTTTGTGCTCAGAGTTTAATGACCCACTGAAGCCCATGTCCCCCAAGTGTCACAACTTTTTGCAATTCACTGGCTGAATTGTAAAATCTGAGTACTTAGTATTACTCTCCAGCATTTCAGCTGAATATGATCAATATCGATTAGGTCTAGAACTTCTCACTAGGCTCCACCATGCTGTGTAAAAAAGATAAAAAAGATTTAGAAACACAACCCCCTTCCCCCCCCCCACATACACACACACACACACAAAATAAGACTTTTATCTAGATTTTAATTATTTCCTTTGGAATTAAAAATCATCTACTATAATAACAGTCTCTTGTCATGCCCAATTTTTTTTATTATAAATCTAAATTTACTCTAACTTTATTTACATCTCCTAACAAAAAGATTTAGATAAGATGTATCTCTAGGAATAACACTGTTTAGTTGTAATGGATGAAGGAATAAGAATGTCTTTGTTGATAAAAAAAAGGCAAAGGTTAGATGTGAAGATGGATATAAAGATGTTTTTTGAATGAATGAATGATAAAGTAATCAAAGTTATTTCTGAAAAATATAATTAGATGACCTTCTTAATATGTGTAAAAAGTCACCGAAACAACAGAAAATAATGCACAAAATAAGTCACAGAGACATTACTTTTAAGATGGGATTTCAATATGGTGGCTTCAATTCCTATCATTTTTAGTCCCTATTTAATCCACCCCACTCAGTTTATATTTAATGTCATCTTTTTTTAAAGGAAGATTTAATCCACTTTCAGGACATTTAAAAATAAAAGCGAGTAACAATTAAACCCCAGATTCTTACAAATTAACAAATGGTAAAACCTACCAACATGTGAAATTATATTCTAATAGTAAAAATTCAAAAAGAAATTTACTAGATCAAAGAAAGCGATCATCAGACATCTACTCTTTCAAATGACCAACAAGAGAATTTGTCTCAATGAAACCATGCCTGTTAACAACAAACACAATTACTGACTTTTTAAAAGAAAAATTTAGAGAAAACATACCCGACCAAAAATTGGACTTGGTTATTATTTCAAATATTGCAGGAACTCACAACCTTGCATGAGAATGATTACAGTAAAAAAAAAAAATTACCATTGCAAGCTAACCACAGAGGAGAATTCCCTTTCTTGTTTTTCACATCAACAGAGGCTCCTCTGTAAATAAATAAATAAAATATTAAGTGGAGATGGAGATAAGAGACATGAAACTTGTGAAGTGAAATTGAGAAATTGAACTTATTGATTTGATATTTTATATCGCCTATAAAAATAAATTCAATGGTCAGAAATCACAAGAAAACAGCAGTGAGAGCACATCATTAAATGGAAGCAACTTACAATTATTCCATAGATTAATTAACACCCCTTTAAATTTTAATTTCAAGACAAGACATTGGTAATTGTAAAAAGAAGCTAGAAAGCCTAAAATTTTTAACAAGTTTTACACGTCAAAAGGGGAAATATGTACCTGTGTAAAAGCAATTCAACAAATCTGTAATGGCCCTTATCTGCAGCAATGGTAAGCGCTGTATCCCTGGATGATGGCACAGGTGGGGCATTAACATCAGCGCCTTTATCAAGAAGAACTCTGCCAACCTCTACATATCCACCAGAAGCAGCTTCCATTAGAGGTGTCAAACCAGTCTATAAAGAGAAGGAAACACTGCCTTACAAAAAACAAAGTGTATAAGCCGATGTCTCATAAGTTAATATTTTTTTTAACATGCATGCCCATCAGCATTAAGTTCTTTGTTCATCCATAGTTAATCCCTTTTATGAGCCATGTTGATAAATATGAGCTGTATATGAAGATTTTTTTTTTTAAATAGCCAAATGTAGGACTGAAGAGTTTAAGAAACAAAAATATCAAATTTGGGTTAGCGTACTTCAAAACTTTTAAACGATCGTGGCAATTCAGCATATCAATACTGAAATCAGTGCAATTCTGCAAACGGCCTCAATGTTGAATACCCCATTTTTTTTGACAATGTTACTAATTTCTTCACAATGTTGGTATCAGCAGAGTAAATGAAAATGTTGGAGGTCCCTCTCAAATAAGAGTTTTGTTTTAAACCAGCATATGGGTGCTTTTTTTCAATCGTACTAGACAGATTGCTTTAATATTGATGTCATCACACATACAGAGGGCAGCAGTTCCAACACCTTTTCTCTCTGCTGCAAGCATCTCGGATAACCAAAAACTTCTAGAACCTGATTCACACAGTTCCTTACCAGGGCAACTCCCAACTTGGATGGAATAGATAAGGTGCAACTAGTACACTATGAAGGGGTTGACTTTGTTTTTTTAAGCAAATTTTGTTTAGTTGTTTTCAAAGTGAGATGAGGGACGATATGCTCAATATCTAAATTGTTTCTGTTTCATTCAAAAATGACTTGATTGTTTAGAAGCTCAATACCCTGCACTAAAAATATTGAAAATCAATTCACCAGATTCTTCACTTTTCATACCTTAGCTCTATGTTCAATGTTGGCTTTGCGATCAACAAGAAGGCTGACCACCTCATGCCGACCTTGGAAACAGGCTAAAGTAAGAGCTGTGTTGCGATTTGTTTCAATCTGGGCATTAATATCACTTCCCATGTCAAGAAGTAGTTTCACAGCTGCAGTGTGGCCATTCATAGCAGCTAACATAAGAGGAGAGATTCCTAGCTTGCTACCAGTTCTATTGAGAAAAAAAAGGAAAGCTTTACATGAACATCAATATTAAGAGTTAAAAAAAAAAACCCACAATCCTTTCACATTTTAGGTGCAAGGTTGATAATGTCAAGGATAATTATAAATATTGTAGGCAGATCTAAGAATCTAACCTACTTTAGGCCCACCAACACATGTAGGCTTGTTAACATATACATATGAGAAACATTTTCAATTTTCTTTGAGGCAAAAAAATTATCACCAGAATGCAACAGTAATAAGCTTTGGAAACCATTGCAGTGCATTGTCTCAGGCTTGGTAACTACATGTACTGTATCCAGGAGAAATAATTTTAAAAAATTATTAAACTGATCATTATAAAAGATATATTAACATTTCAGTTTTACATATGGTGAGGTAATTCTTAACTTTCATTACATTTTTGTTAAATATGACTCTTCACAGCAAAACTAGCCTGATAAGCTTCTTCATTCATTACCTGGAATTGATCTCTGCACTTTGTGAAAGAAGAAGTTTAATGATGGCTACATAGCCACCTGATGCAGCCAAACTGAGTGGAGTGTAATCTGAGACATTTCGATGCTCTTTATTAGCATTCTTACTCAGAAGAAGTTCCACCACCTATATGGAAGAAATGATAATTTTTATTTTACAAAAATTTGATTTATCAAACTATCAAATGGTTCAGTACATGTTTTGAGATCCTAATTTGATTCTTAACACGTTGACATACATGCTGAAAAAAACAAAGCAGAATTGTAGACAGCCAAATTTTTCAGATCTAGGCAATTTAAGAAGACTTAAAGGTGATATCTCCCCCCCCCCCCAAAAAAAAAAGGCAAATTGAGTTAGACAAAGATAATTCATGATTATTATTTTTCATAATTATAATACCTCTGTTAGTGTTGAGCAGTTTCATTGTATTGCAGTTAGCACATATTTGCAATGAGACAAAATTTCAGGAGAATTTTTCTTGTCATGCCTATTCTGCACCCACCCAAAATGAATTCACCATTCACATTTGAGTAGAGAACAGAAAAACTGTGTAAATTGTCTTCCCTATGAACTTAAAGCCACTTCTTAGTTTTCACAAGGATTCAGAACTTCCGACTATTGGTCAAAAGCAATAAGCCACTGATGTTGCATTGTAAAATAAATACCTTTTACTTCTAATAATGCTAAATATCAGCATTCTTCAGGTATGATATGACTTAAAGATTTTTTTTTAATGAATCAACGATGACCTGCACCTGCTGCACAGCTTCCTCATTTAAAGAAACTCGCACAAACGAAATGGAAAACATCCTTGAATATACATGAATGAATTAATATAAAAGACTAAAAAAATTCAAAGGAGAAAAAAAATCACCTCGTATCTTCCCCCAGAACAAGCCAAAGACAGAGCTGTATCTTTAGTCCTCTCTGACTGAGCTTCAATGTCTGCTCCTTTTTCCAATAAAATCTCAACAACATCCACATGACCAGCAGTCGCAGACAGGATCAATGGTGTAAAGACTATTGTAAAACAATGATAATAATTCACTTAATTTGCTTGTTTTAAGGAAAAAATTAGAACAAGGATTAAAAATATTTAAGAACTGGCTGGCATAAGTTTAGGAAGTTAGTTTATACATGTCGAAGAAAAATAAGGGATAGGAATAATCCAGTTCAAGTTTGAATCTGTGATTCACTCAAGCAGATATCGGAATGAAAACTAATCAAACTCAAGGGGAAAAAAACTTTCTTCACATACAAAATGTCAAAGCTCACATTTTTTATCTCTGTGCTCTATATTAGCTCCTTTTGCCAACAAAAGGCGGACCAGTTCAGCATGACCACCAGCACAAGCTAAAGTAAGGGCAGTGTCATGAGTGCTTTCGGTTTGAGAGTTCACATCTACAGATGCATAGCCTCCAGATCCAGGAACTCCAAGATTTTGCACATTAGGGTGTGGCAGGCCTCCATCGACATTCACAATTGAGTTTTGGTGGATAACAGTTTGAGTTGTTGTTTGCACCACACGTTGCTGCTTTCGAACCTGAGGATAGTTGAAAACACAGATCTTTAGCTTGCCCTACAAGCTATTTAACTCCTTTATATCCTGTTTAAAAAAAAGGCACTAAATATTTCAAAGCAAGTACTTATTTTTCATAGAGCTTGCAACTGTTAAAAAAAATATATCTATGACTAAATGAGGCCCAGCTTAGTCAGCAGCACCCTATTACACCCTCAGAAAATACAATTTAAAGTATGTACATATAGTCCTCCTAATTTTTATTAATTTTTTGTTTTTCTTGTGAAAAAGCAATACTTTTCTTGTAAGATACTGGCGTATTTTCATGAAGAAAAGCATATGTATATGTGCCAGTCGAAAGGTGGGAAACTGCATGTTTTTGTACTCTCACCCAAACAACTGTACATGGTTAACTAGGTAGAGTCTGTATTTGTAAAAATTGAGAACAATTTATTTCAATCTCTTAAGAAATTGCTGGAAAGAGGTCTCTGCTATGATATAGTCTTTTGAAATCACATAGAAATCACTCTACAAGAAATGCATCAAGCAACTCTTTCAATGCATATCTTATAAAGGCATAGTTGTCTTTCTTATCACTACACCACATGACAAGAAAATATGAGACCACTCCTGACCAATTATCCTTCCTAGGACCTTTCAACCCCCACTTCAGTCCAGCATATCAACTTACAACTTGAGGTTTGTTTATGGCAATGGTGTGGTTGCCAGAGGTGGCAGGAACTTTCAATGGCTGCAGCTGCTGAAGCTGTTGATGCAGAAGCTGTTGGGCTTGCTGTTGCTGCTGTTGGAATATTTGTTGTTGCTGCTGGGACAGGTGGGCAGGAGGAGCAGACGTGACCTGTGTATTAGCTACACCTTGCAATGCTTGCTGGGTAGATTGGACCTGGAATGTTAAGATTTAGTAAAGTTTTGCTTTATTTTAACTGAACAAGTGTCTGAAGTTGCTAAAAAATTCAGTTATGTTTGTTTAAATGATGAGTTATCTTTATCTGTTCAATATTCTTTTATGAAATTATAAATTGCTAGGGAAATGGTAGCCACATAGGTCATCAAAAGCAGCGAATGAGGAAATAAGGGGTGTATGAAAAAAAACAGCAATCTATTTTTTCATACTATTGAAAGTATAAAAAATATTATAGGAAGATAGATCTAGCAGCCTCTGTTTTGATTTTTTTTTACATATATATGATAAAATTTTATACATAAATAACACCATATAAAGGTTTAACTATTTCTCTAGTGTTAACAGTTACTACAATGCTCTTTACAACCAAAAAATATGTATTTCGACTCTGATTAGAGATGCCTCATGAAGAACAGGGCTGAGAATGGTCAGACAAGAAAAAGTCTGAAAATACCAGCCAACGAGCCGAAGGCGCGAGATTCACCTAGGGGGGTCTAGGGGCATGCCCCCCGGAAAATTTTGAAAAATTGCGTTAAAATTAAGCCATTTAGGCCCCTCTGGCCGTAAGTCCACGACTTGCGTAACTCAACTCCTTGTCAAACACACTACACCACGATACTCCTTTTTTCCTTAACTTTCTAATAAACTCCCCCAGACGCCGACCATTAGCGGTTTTGTCACACCATTCCCATCGCCATGGGTTCACAATATCGCCGTCATCGCAAGCTTCTCCCCTACTAACATGGTCTTGACGCCTCGCCATTGTGACGTTCACGCGCAAACGGTTGTGGAAAGACTGAGAAAAGTTGCGCCAAGGTTTGGCAAAAACAAAGAGAAATTCGGCCAATATCGATCGATATTTTCAAAACTGATTAAGAAAGTAATAACAACAACAATAGATTATCATTAAATGGTATCGATGTTAATCTCGATAATTCCACTTGATCAATACCACCGAACTCTTCTGTGTTGGTTGATTTATGTTTCTGGAAACCAGCCTCGAAATCGATGAAGGCTTCGGAATTTTTGTGTTGTTTTAATTTTTTTTTTTTTTGGGGCGGACGCGATCTTCATTAGGCGGATGGAAATGACAAGTTGGGCGGAAATCTGCCTTTAGACAGAGAATTCTCAGCCCTGGAAGAAATTAAATTACCAATCCTGAAACTACCATACAAATAGTTCCTATTAATGAGTGTCCGCTTTGTAAAACTAGTACAATTTAGATAATACCCTCTGAACACTACTCCAGGGTGTCCAGTATCTCAACCTAGAGCTTCCTAAGTTCTCCAAAAATTTGCTACCTAGGATTTTGAAAGACAATCCAAACTCGGTTTTCACTGCACGAGGATAATTGACAGAGAATTTGCAGGGACATGTTTAATAATAGAAATGATGTGATGTTAACAGAGCACTTATGCAGTTCAAGGTTTTTAAAGCAGGCAATAAATATACGTTACCAGACCTGCCAACCTCAAATCGGGCTCAGAGATATGCCAACCTCCCCTTGCCTCTAAATTAAAACAAAATGTGAATGTACCCTGAGCCAGGATTGTGGAGCATTTTTTCTTTTTTACCGACTTAATTTTTTTTCTGTGCTCAGACTAAGATGTTGAATAACCTGTAGCTCTTCTACAGCTGTGTTTCCCAAATGCTATTGCTTTCTGCGTTTTATTAGCCCAACTGAGGCACCATAAAGGTTTACTTATCAGAGTATACATAAAGGCCTATATTCTAGCTTACATATTGAGCACTGCTCTCCTTATATTTATCTTTTCTAGGCATAAGAGCTGAATATGATCAATATCGATAAGGTCAAAACTTCTCACTAGGCTCCACCTGGTTTTATAAAAATGAAAAAAAAATATAGGACAAAAAATAGCTACCTAACATTTAGATCTAGATTGATAATTATTTGTTTTGGAGTTTAAATCCCCCACTACATTTATAGTCTCATGCCATGTCATGCCCGGTTTTGATAAAATCTACATTTACCCTGGATCTAGCTCCAATTATGATTTCTCATCAATCAGAAAACATGTCAGCCCTAGGCCTACTCGACCGGATGTATCTTGACCCCCCCGCGCCTCTCCCCTCCCAGTAAAAAGCCGTAGTAGCTTTTATCAGATGAAGATAAGAAATGTTGAAAATAATGGCTAGGTCTGGATATGAAGATGGAGAGAACGAAATTTTTCGTACGAATGAACATGAAAGTAAAAAACTCAACGGCGCCGATATCTTGGATGGTTTCAACTACAACATAAATCTCGATATTCGATTACAAGAAATACATGATATCAACGTATCATATCATCCAGTTTTTTATTTTCGCACAGGTTGATACTGGATGATGGGAAAAATATTGTACTCGTCAGAGATTAAAATTTTTCACTATTTCTTCTTCCGTAAAAATTAATTTTACAGTTACAGGTTCACATGAATGTTCAAAATATACGAAATTCCATTCATTTGCTGAAAATTCTCTTCTCTCTATTTATAAATTTATAACAAATACCTACAAAAATCAAGATTAAGTTAAAAATAGAGCTCAACTAGATCGAGATTAGTATAGGAACAGTTATCTAGGGTTAACTTAGATTTAGATCTAGATCTAAATCTCAAAGTAGACCTAAGTAATAATGGATTCTAAAATCCAGTCTTTGAAAAACCTGGGAAAGCGCTGTTTATATTGAAGATATTACACTAGATATATTCCAGATGGAATTCAGTTGGTGAAATGAGATCTGGATGAAATGACAATGTATTTCTCGAAAATTCATCTGCAATTTAAGTGGACACGCCCAACTCAAGACCTATCAATGGGAACAATGAGATTTAGAAGCTTGACTGTAACTCCCAGCAAATCATTCTTTATTCATTTCTAATCTATAGTATCTGATACATTGCTCGTTCAGTATAGGCGGAATGCGTTGCAGTTGCCACAAGAAGAGAACTAATAAATGAAGCAGAAAAAAAAAGCCAATGCTGAACGGTGCAACACATAGAAGTGGCACAAAGAGTGCTCCACTATAGAACACCGCTCGCTAAACTTAACACAGGACAATCGCATTTAATTTAATATCAATAACTAATTTTAACTTGAATACCACAAAAAGAGAAATATTGAAAAAAAATAAGTTTTCCATAATACTGTATTGAAACACAAGGCAAAACGATCAGAACTATGACTAGGGCTAAATCCAGACCGTGACGAAGTAGCCTTAATGGTCAAGCCCACTTGCCGTAATCTTGATGGAATCGCATGTAGGCGTAATAAATTACGGCAGAACCGTATTTTTTTTTCAACCTCAGTGGTTGATTTTCTACGATTTATGACTCTTCTGACCTGACTATCGAATTTCCAACTTGCTGGACACTCTGTACTCCTTTTATTCCACACTGAATTTAAAGAACAGTCTATGACATTTTAATGTTCGAATTCTTCAAATAAAGAGAAAAAAAAGATCAATATATATCATATCCCAAACATATGTTTAGTATTAGAATAATAGAGCAAGTACCTGTTGGGAAATCTGCTGCATTTGCAACTGCTGTTGCAAGCCTGGCTGACTGAGCATATGCTGCAATAGTTGCTCCTGCTGCTGTGGCAGAAGCTGTGGGTAGGCTAGCAACTGCTGTTGTTGCTGCTGCTGGACAGACATTGCCGCAGAAGTGGACGAGGATGAGACCTGCTGATGGGACGACTGGATCTGATGGGTAAGAACTTGGAGCTGCTGTCGGTGGGTGTGGTCCAGCATGGCTGGAGAGGTAGAGCCCATGATCTGAGCATTTTCCAATGATTGGGAAGCTGTAACCCAAACCAAGATATGAAATTGTAAAGGTTTATCAGATCTACCTTGAAAGTCTAGGATATCCCCAATCTACACATTTTAAACAAAGAACCGTTCAGAGTAATTTTATTCAATTTCACTGGTCCGAATTTGATCGCCATGAATTCAAATCGTTAAATCAGGATCTTTTACATTTTTTTTAAAACAGCAATATTACAGGATACCTATAGGAACAAAATTATTCATGCAGCTTCTATAACCTCTTTTGTGGGACGAACCGTTTCAGTTCCAAACAAAAAACTTAGGTAAAATTAGTAAACATTTCCTTTCTTTCAAAATGATTGACAAACCCAAAATGGTAACAAATGGCAAAATGTACATGCTGACAAAAAACGTCATCAAAATAATGCATTGGTATAATTTTACAAACACCAATTTGAATAGACCAGTGAACTTTTTACCTCCATTATGCTCTGTTTGGAAAACAACATGTTGTCCCTGGGAGAGGAGAGCTTGCTGCTGGTTTGCCAAGGGCAGCAGCAAAGGACCTTTGACTGGGTGAACCACAGAAGAAGGTGGAGGGGGGGGTGGAGGTGGCGGAGGGGGTTGTTGGACTGACTGGGCACCCTTAGCACCCCGTGCCTGCTTGTTGGTTCCATTACGTTTGTTCCCTTGATTCTTTCCACAACTTCCAGATGAGCTGCTGCCACTGCCACCCCGAGCTTCAGCCGCAGCATTAGAGGATGGTGTATATGTAACCATAGATGTTGCTTGGGGAAGTGGAGGGGGGCTGGATAATTGCAATGCTTGCTGTTGCTGCTGCAGCAAGAGTTGCTCTTGCTGTTGGTGCAAATGAGTCTGGAACTGAAAAATAATTATAAATCCATCACTGAGCTAAAACCTTTAAAACTAATAAGTTGTAAAACATTACAGCTTCGAGATGACATGTAAACAGACAGCTGAAAACCAAAATCTTCCAATTCCAATACCAAATACTCAATGTTTAACTTCGATATTGTTGCCTATCAAGACTGACAGAAAAAGGTAAGAGAGCTCTCATGAACTGAAGCAAAGGCATAAGAATAGCCCACTTTTTCTCTCCAACTAATCTTTGAAATATCAATAAAAAAATAAATTCCTTTAATAACTTAGAACTTACAGTTCTATAACCTAAACAATGGTTGAGAATTAAATCTATAGAAGACTCCACGAGAGTGTAGTGAAGAGGGCATATGAATTTTTACATCAAATTAAATGAAAAAAGATTGTGAATTAATGGTTGCAAAATGTTATTCTGTCAAACCAAGAAAAAAGAGATTTCCAGTCATCTTTTTAGATGATCAATACTGACAATTTTACACATGTTTAAAAAATATGCACATTGTGCTATATAAGACTCGAATATGGTGGATACATGTGTCTTTTGTCAATATTAGAATTTGAAAGTTCAATACCATAGTAAAGTCGGAGTGTTAAGCAAATCTTCGACATGCCTTATGCTAAAAATAATAAAGTATTATCTCAATAAGCCTCTGCCCAAGTTCACCTAAAAATAGATCACCATGATTCTTTTCCAACATCTATAAAAGTAAGCCAAAATTGATATATAAAAGTAGGTCTAAATCTATAAAGAATGAAACTTAACACTTTTTTACAATAAAATATACAGCCATTCTATAATTGGGTAGCTCTGCAGTTTAAGATAGTTTAAAGCTTCAAGTAAATAGTGTACTGAGTAAACTACTACTGCTGCTACAGATATCCTTATACTAATCCCATCTCCTGCTACAAGAGCATTAACAACTAATAGCTAATACTTTTACTGCTGCTGTTACTACTGTCAATGTAATACTAATGATACCTTTGTTTAGACCTACACTTATAAAAGATCTTAACTGCGTAAGTCAGGAAAAATAAAGTATAGGCATCTCTAATTCATATTAAAATAAACGATGCAGTATTTTCTATAGAACTCCTAAATAAATAGGTTGCTAAATGTGCCCTTCAACACAGCAGCATTTTTGCAAAATTAATGTTACACTCATGAAGAACTATTATTGAAAGATTTTCTACACTCCCGCCAAAAATTTAAAACATCTATTATAACAGTTTTATGAATTTATGCAAAAAATTGCTATTGACAATATGCATACTTCAACGCACAGACATTGGTAGTTTAAGGACTATAATCAAATAAAAATTGAGCATTATATGCTTTGTAGACATTGTCAAAATCAATCTTGATCTAAAAAGTTGTTTACAGACAGAAATCATAAAATTAGCTCATTTTCACAGTTTAATAAAATTAAAGACACTATTTTGACCATAATTGCTTTAGGCATGAACATTTAAGTTTCACAAGTCTTTCAGAGTGAATGGTGCTCAATACAAGCCTCCTTACTGGAAAATGTTACAAGACTGTACTTTTAAAACTATGTGAGCCATGCAAAGACAAGGGAAAAGGTTATTATACACATGTCGTTAAATGGTTTTTATGTTTTGAATTTGCTTAGATTTTAGAACAAAATTAAAGTTTTTTTCCCATCTCAAATTTCGAGATAATGACATATAAATTCAAGGTCTTCAATTTTATTTCTTTGTAAATGCGCTAAGGATCATAACAATGAAGGCAGCTGTAATCTGATATCATATCTCGGTTCACTGCATCAGCATTTTTTTTTAAAGATAAGGGTATAAAAATTACCTGTTGAAGATATTCATCTGAACAACTACCCGCCGCGGAACCGAATTCTCCACCAGCCAGAAGCTTGGCAAAATCATTAAATTGGTCGAGGTTAATTGGGTCTGCCATGCACATTGGTTGACTAGGTAGGTCCAAGAACTTGGCTAACTCCTCACTTTGCTTGGCCTTGGAATAATAAAAAACAATAGTTTTCACAACATTCCCTTTTTGATACAATGGGTTCAACGTAACAAGTCTTACACTGTAATGCTAGTGTACTTGTTAAATACTTAAGACAAAATGTGAGCTACTCAAATTTGAAAATTGTACACATTGAGAGATGTGTAATGCCTTGCATGTAACATTGAAATCTTGACTGTAATTTTTTTTAATTGCTTTTTTTCTGACTTACCAACTGCTCTGCTTTGGTGACTGCACCTGCTCCTGCAGCAGCAATTACAGAGCTAGCAGCATTTGTCAGTAATGACATAGAGGATGATGGCATTGATTGAGAAGAGGAAGCAGTTGCAGCAGAGGTGGATGGAGTTCCAGTTGAAACATGCTTCACCTTAGTCTACAGAAAGATGCAAAGTGTTAAATTTATTATGTTCTTGGTTAAAAGAACAATTTTAAAATAAAATAATAAAAAAAAAACATTTTGAAATATCAAAGATGCATCCTTGTGTCGTAATTACCCCATCATAACTAAACCATAATTTTATGTCGATCAATGGGGGGCTTTAACTTTGCCCGTTAAAATTTTTTCTAAATAGGTCTTTATAAAATGGTTGGGGGAATCATTTCAATGTAGAGTTAAAACCTCAATAAAATACATGTTTGCAATGAAAAATAATTGGCATATGCATATGATTAGATACCCACATGTTCTCTTTGATTCTATTAATATAAGCTATCAAATAATAATGTGAATAAAACTATATGAGAAGCTTTACCTGAATATGCTGCTCATACTGAGTCTGAGCTAGGGGTTGAGCATGCCCTTTATCATTTAGCTCTCGCTCTATTTTCTGTAGCTCTTCCACAATCTGTTGTTTGCGCAGGATCTGCTCCTCTTTACTTACAAACTGCCCACTACTGCCACCAGGGAGAATTTTCTCATCCTATTGGATAAAAAATATCACAGTAATATAAATAGTTCCATTTCTTCATGCAATAATTTTGACCCAGTATTCTTTACTGGCACAGTTTTCAACAGGTGCAGATATCAGAGATTAGCTTCTCTTCATTGACTTTGGAGTTTCAAATCTAAACATATCTAATATGAAAGCAAACTAAGATTTTTTAAACCATATGTCATAATGGTGAGTACATTTTCAAAAATAGAATTTTTCAACTGTAGCATCCTTTGCCTCTAAGTGCCGTTCAGTATTATGGGAGTAGACAATCCATGGCAGCTATTGAGAAATGCTCTTTAACGAGTACCTGCCAACAGGCAGATATAGATCTTTTCAGGACACTGAGAGTATAACTTCTATGAAAATGAAAATTCCAATTATGAGAAAGAAAAGTAAACCTTTATAATATAATTTTATGATAAGCCTCGCTCCTTGCATAAATAATCACAAAACAAAAAGGAGATGTAACTCTGGCTTATTTATAAAGAGGATGAGAGGGTTTAAAAATTAAAGCAATTCAAAACATGGCTGAAATTTGCAAATTTCACCACCTCAGTTTTGATACAAAACTAATCTTCAAGGAGCGCTGCATTCACAAATCAGGAACTGTAACTAAACATGTAACTCTGTTAATGAATCAAGCTTATTTTCCACAAATGCAAATTGATATTAACAGAATATGAAGATCTTACAGTATCAATGGTTTTATCATCCATGAGACTGCCATCACTAAAAAAAGGTTGAAAGGTTTCTGAATTCACAGGACCACAAAACTTGTTTCCTAATTTGGGATCTTGCTGACCAACTGTGCGTTTCACTAATGGTTTTTGCATGGTCTGATGGATCAAGTCTGTTTTCCCTGAAAAATAAAAAAAATATATGCAAAAGTGAGAAATTTTAGAGCAAAAACATGTAACATACGAACGATGCTACCTTTCATTTTCTTAAGGAGGAAGGATGGCAGTAATAAATTAAAAACACAGGTCATATTTGATTTGCAATTTTATAGTTAAGGAACGAAGAATAGGTACTTACCTTGAAGTGCAGTGGCTAGCGTAGCTGAAGCCAAAGGATTTTGTGAATCTGGCTCACTTGGAGGTACAATGTTAGCCAAACCTTGAACAGGAACACGAGGCTGTGGGTAAGAAAAAAAATTAAAACTTTTTTCTTCTCTTTTTAGTTAATACATCAAATAGATAGAACCAACTAGTTGAGTTAGACAAGTCAACAAATTTGACCCTTTTACTACCACTAAGGGAAATCCTTGAAACACACTCAAAACACTCAGCAAACAGTTAAAGACTATGTTTTAGTTATTGCAAAATAGGGATTTAGGATATCTAAAAAAAAAGAAAATAAGTTCAACATTGCTCATGATAAGTTAAATAAGGATAAAACTAATTGCTCACCTCATCTATAGGTGCATCTGCCACACTAAGCTGAGCTAAGTGGTCACTTGCGGTATTCACTAGAAACCGATCAGGCCATTCCAGTAAGAGTTTCACCACCTGTGTGTGACCTCCCTTGGCAGCCTCAATCACCATTGTGGAGCCATCCTAACCATTGGAGAAAAATGCAATGATAAAAATGAATTTACAGGAAGAAACTTAAGCATATTGTTACAAAAATCCACAGGCACGTCAAGAATTTCATCTGGAAAATTATATCAATCTTTTTACTTTATTAACACTTAATGTTCTTAAATCTTGTATGTGTCCAGACCTGCCACTCTCCTGAGAAAGAAAATCAGAATGATTTTGTCAAACAATCTGAATCTTTCAAAAAAAAATCTAAATGACTCTTTGTTTTGCCTTCTACAGCATACCTTATAAAACACATAATACAGTCTTTGGTGAATGTTCATTCATCAGTTTAACTCTGAATTCTGATAAAAACAAGGGTGCTTAGCTTGTAATCCTTCCTTGTGAAAAATTCTAAATAATGTAAGTTGTTTTTTTTCCATACCTCTTTCAGTTTAAATCAAGTCCTCTATGCATTACAATACTTTTAAGTAACTCAATAATTTGGGTGGCATTGGCACTATGCAGTATTTGATGAATTTATAAAGAACAGAGCTGCCATCGTAGCATGAATTCAAAAGGTTAAATGTACTCCTTACCTAAAGGGTAAAAAAAAAAATGAAATGTGATGCTGTATTCCTGATTATAGATAATTTTTCTACATGGTGTATAGGCTTTTCTCACACTTAACTTGGAAAATTAAAGATCTTACGAATTTTGCTAGATCCAGCCAGCTGTTGAAAACTTAATCAGATTATTCATAAAGAGCAAGGTGACAATTTGGTGGAAAGTTGTAATATATTATTTTATAAATAATCTTAAGAGCGAAACAGGTCAATTTACAGCGAGACTAGTTAAGCATGATTTAGATGTAACCTAGATCTAGTTCTACATTAGATAAAATCATAGATCTTGAGCAGATTGAAAAGTTTGCGTTCAGATAAAGGACGCAAACAAGATTAATCTTATTATCAGATCTAGATCTAAATCTCTATCTGGTTTTTACTTTTTACAGACCTACAATTGCAGGGTCTCGTGTTATTTAATCTTGATTTACTCGATTCTAAATCTAGACTCTAGTTCTACTTAGGATTTCTCAAATAATCTTGATAATTGACAAGATGTAGATGAAAACAGCCCTGTTCTGTAGCAGAAATTCTTATAACAACGCTATAATCCTTTGTTGAAAATAATGGTGAAGTCTGGGTGTGAAGTTAGAGAGATGGTGAAATGCAGACAAATGAACAAGAAGTTAACAACGTAGCAGAATCAATATTTGGGGCTAAAATATAAATATAAATTTCAATACCGCATTTGATAACATATAACAAAAAACCAATATCGATAAATTATATCCATATCATCCATATTTATTCTTTTGTGCAGGCTGTCTGTCAATCTTAGTTGGCCTAAAAAAAAAATGAAATGTATTTAATAGTGGAGGTGAAAACTTAGTTAAAAAAAAATCATAATATTTTCTACACATTCGGAAAATCGGGAAAAGACCCAGGTACCCTAAAAAATCAGAATGATTCCAATTAAATTGGAATGAATGGCAGGTCTGTGTCCATCAATGCAAACATCAAATTAAAAAAAAAAAACAAAAAAACAATCACTATTATTTTAAAATGATCTGCTTTCTGTTCTGTATCCATCAAGAAAAAAGTTCATAACCTGGCCTCGTAATATTGTATTATGAACATTATTTTCAAACTCAAGCATTGAAAACCTCACTGATTGACATCTCAATACTCATTACCTTTAGTTTGTGATTGGCATCCGCGTTGTGCTGCAAAAGAAGCTCAACAACAGCCAGATGCCCGCCACCACAAGCAAGGGAAAGCACAGTTTGATCATTGGATGTAGTGGTTCGGTTGACATCAGCTCCTGCAAAAATAAAGAGAGAAAATAGCTCTTTTTCTAGAATCAAAGGGAAGAAAATGGATAAGGCGCATAAAGCCTAAAATATGCTTTCTCATAATGGGGAATCTGGCCCACTCTCCCTCTCTTAGTTTGGAACTCTTCTATCATATTTCTTTGCTCTATCTTTTAGTTAGAACTCATAGATTATCTACCCAGGAAACTTAAGAGAACTTAAGAGATGTTGAGCGTAGTTGTTGAAAAAGCTCAAGAAAAGACTAAAATTGTTTAAAGATATGGTCGAGAAGAAATGGAAATACTTAAAATTATAATAATCTTGATATATTTTTGTTTATTTTGCTTGAAAAATGTTGACTTAATCAGATTTAGATTACATCAACATTAAAATTCTGAAAATGGAGTATTATCAACTATAAAAGTGGAGAGTTAGACCTATAAAACTTTAGATACAGGTAGGTCTCAAGGTCTTCACTTGAGTGGTAGGTAGTATTTCATTCATGTGATTCTCCCATACCTCATGCCAAATTCAAGCTTTGATTGAAGAGGAAGTATTTGCAACAGTGAGGGAAATATTTCATAGTTCTATCACTCTACATGAAGATAACTCAGCGTTTAATTATGCTGCCCACTGATATGGCATGGCATCGATCTCATTCGTTCAAAATTAAATAAAGATGATCCTTACCTTGAGAAAAAGGATAAAAAGATACTGAAAACATGGTGTGACAATTGCAAGACCAAAGAAAAAACCATACCTTTGCTGATAAGAAATTGGACTGTACACAAATGGCCAGCTCTTGCAGCTTTCATCAGAGGTGTGCGTCCACCCTCAGACTCATGCTCCTTTACATATGAAATGGCAACAACAAAAAAAAAACAATTTAACTCCACATAGCTGTGGTGCATTAGTCTTAAAAAAAGTTGAACCTGGGCAGAATGTTAAAATTATATCTGAAATGAAAGGAGCAAATAATTATAATTATTTTATTCTTAAAATGTGTGACAATATATTCTAAAACTAAAATGGTAAAAAACAAAACTTTTCAATCAAGTTAGATCCAAGCTTCATTATACATTAAAAAGAATGACATACAAAAGGCTGACTTGACATTAGACATGGGATTAGAATATGACTATATAATCATAATCCCCTATCAGTAATCAAAATGACATGTCTTCACATATCTTTAAAATGATAATAAAAAAAAATACAATTAAAAATAAAAAGATGAACTTTATTTTTTACTCTAAAGGTATAATTTGACCATATTCATCTACTGAATTGTTTCCATTCTTATTCTGCTCTCAAAACCCATTAATTATTTCCCTTAAATTTTCCTTGTCTGTCAGATGACCATATGTAAGTAAATCAAGACCTGATAAAATGAGAATCACAGAGCAGTAAATTATACAAAGACTTCTGGCTTCATCCAAAACATGGCATTTTTTAACATTTATTCTTACCAATTTGGCTCCACATTCCAGGAGAGCCTCAGCAACATCAGTGTGACCATTTTCACATGCATACGTGAGAGCAGTGTCATGAGTACCTGTTTGAGCCTCAACATTTGCACCTGAAATTGATCAATAGTGTGAAATTCAGTAACCAAATTATTTTTAACACAATTTATCATTTTTTAAAGATAGAGTATTAAGTCATAATTGAAACATAAAGTTCTTAAAAAAATTTGATACCTGACTTCAAAAGAAAAGAGACCAGTTCAAGGTGACCCTCTTGGGCAGCCTCCATGAGAGGAGTGCTGCAGCCTCTCTCTATAAGAGCTCCTGACCTCAACAAGAAGTCTGCCACTTCCAAGAACCCTCCACAGCAAGCTAAGGTTAATGCGGTCTCTTGGGTTTCTTCTGTCTGTGCATTTATATCTGCACCTGATCCAGTTTAAAAAAAAAAAAAAAGGGGGGGGGGGGGAAGGCTATTATTTAAAAAAAAAACAAAAAACAGTTCCTAATTTAACCAATATTAAATTTTGTCAAAACCTGTTTGACAAAAACCTGAAATTTTTTAGCAGCACAGAAGCAATTATACAAGTTTATTTTTTTTTATTTTTTTGCAGCTTTTTCTATTGCAATCGGAACATAAATGAAATAAAAAATAATTTTGGAGTTTTGCAACGATAGTTATAATTATGGGTTTAAAATTTAAACCTTTTATTTTCAAGTTGGTCTAAAAATGCTTAAGCCTTAGAATATAGTCTCTAAATATGTATGTGTCAGGAACAAAGCTTTCTCTGTAATAGTTTTCCTAAAAAGTCTAACAGGAGACAAATGCTTTTTAAATTTTATTTGGAGGGGGAACCTGTACAGTGAAAAAGATGGGGTTTTGCAAAATGTACTAACAGAGACATGGATTTTGTTATGAAAATCAACTTTTGTAGTTTGGTATTGATGAAACATATTGAAAAATTGCTTAAAAATGGGAAGACTTCAATTGCAAAAAAAAAAAAAAACCCACAACAAAATGCATGCCTATGTCTTTGAAGAAAACACATCTTGAAACAGTGAAGACACTTAAAGCTTATGCGTATGGCATCTTTTCTCTTGCTGAAAGCATTTTATTGCTAAGTTCCCAAATTTTCCTTAGGCTCAATCCTTAACCCAGGAAAGGTCCAAATTTTCAGATAAACCAAGAATTCGGCATCTCATATATCTTTTTTCTATCATGTATTGAAATTTTGAGACTGCTAAAAGCTTGTCCATATGGCAAACATTTCTCTTAAAGGGAAAACTTTCAATAATAATTCTTTAAAATGTTCAGGCATCAATCACAAAAAAAAATATTACTCTTACATCCCCTGCAATTACATCTCTCTGTAGATAAAAATGTTGACCAACCTTGAGACAAAAGAAGGGCAACCATATCCTCATGACCCTCCCTAGCTGCCTCCATGAGAGGTGTATAGCCTTCATCATTTACTTCCTCAATGTTAGCCCCTCGCTCAATGAGAAGGCTTGCCAACTCAATATGACCGCCGCAAGCAGCTAATGTCAGGGGGGACTCAAAGCTGTCAGCAGGCATATTGACCTGAAGAATCCAAAGTAGACATTAGAAACATGATACAATTGCTCAGGTTCAGTTAAAGGCAATGGTTTGAATCAAGACCGAGAATAAACAACATATTAGCCTTCGTTTTTTTCTAACATAAGACATCAAATCAATTGAAAATTGATTAAAGTAGTTGCACTAAAGGCTATTTTGAAAAACAATAAATAAAAAAATATCTAAATGACTGGACATTTTTTAATTCTTGCTTCTTCAAAAGTTCTATGCCATAATCAATTTAGCTAGTTCTAATTCGCAATGTCATCATCAAGGGTGACTGAGGCACATAATCCACCATCTATCTCTGCATAAGTGATCAATACAGTTTATGTTTTGGACTTATTGCTGGTCAAGACTTTTTTTTTTATATAATTTGCCCTAAAACTGCTTTGTCCCATCACCAGTACAATATAAATTTGGGTGAGCATCTCAAGAGACATTACCAGAGAGTACCCGACCATCTTACAAAACCACTAAGAGTTATGAAAATTCTTTACAGAAAGTGTCAACATTTATAATGGATGGGATTGTCAAAAAAAAAAACACTGAATAACTTAACCCTTAGCAAATCTGAGGACATATTATAGCTGCAATACATTTTGATACCATCAAAAAACAAAACTTCAAAACTCAATGGCCTACTAAGACATGTTCACTAGGAATATTAAACTGTGCCACCTTCATTATGATGGAATAGATAGGATACACTTTGCTTGATATAAAAAGATTAAAATGGAGCTACCCCCATCCCCTGTGTTAAAATGCTGATAATGTGTTCAATTAAATGTTTCTACAAATAGAGATTTTCCTGCACAAATTTTTCACTTCAGCCAAATACAGTGGGACATTGTTTTACCTGAATTCTAAGAACCACTAAAAAAAATTTTTTGCACACAAACTGATTAAAACAGGATACTTAATAACCAAAAAAATTGGGGGTTCAAATGCCATTTCAGGTTTGTCATGGATTTAATAAAAATGGTTTTAGTTAATCCATAGTTGATTGTATGTAGCAGCTCATCAATATTTAATAAACAAGACAAACATATTATTTTCATAATGATTTAAAAAGACCCAAACAACTGCAGTGAACCTTCTCAATCTCTGACCAAGAGAACCAACATAGTTTGAAAAACAAGGAATTCAAAATAATTCCCGTCGCTGTCCATGGATAATTAAGTAAAAATCAAAGGTGACAGAAAACCTGAGCTCCACTGTCGAGCAACAGCCTGGCAACTTCCACGTGTCCATCCATTGAAGCTTCCATCAGTGCAGTGTGCATCTCATCAGTCTTGTGCTCTTGGTCAGCCCCTGCTTCAAGCAAAAACTTGACCATGTCCAAATGACCTTTGAAGCGCAAAACCAAATAAATAAAGAGACATGAGAATTGATCTATCCCTTTATTTTGAAGCATAATTTTACCTACAAAGGCATGATGTGCATGGTAATGTTTAAAAAAAAAAAAAACAATCTGCAGGTCAATCTATATTTCTGAACATAAAAAATGATATCCATAAACTAAAAGTAGATTACATTTTGAGTTAAGGTTTGAATACACCTTGGTGTTTAGTCAAGATTACAATGGAGCACTAGATCCACATTATAGATTATCCAGCAGATCTATTGATATTTCCATTTTGTTTTATAAAGAGGATCTAACCCTATAAATTCCAAACTAAATTTATGTACAAAAAACTTGGCAAGGGAGCTCTTTACAGGAAACGCTATCACATTTACAAAAAATCCAAATACAACAAACACGTTACTAAAGTTGGATTGTTTGATTACTTTTTTTTTGCCCAGACCACCATGAGCAATACTCATATGAAAAAAAAAAAGAGGGAGTCCTAAATATCTGCAAAACTAAAGAAGCTAATACTTATTATATATATTATATATATAATATGCTATGGATTCTGGGACAATTGCTTTCTTCAATTACTCAAGTTTCTTTATGTCCAGTCATATTGTTTGAATTGCCAAGTAAACTGAGATGAGAATGTCACACTACGACTTACTTGTTAAAAACATTAACATGAATCTTATGTCCTCTAACATTTGCCTTAAGAGGCTTCATTTAAAAAAATTTTCCTTTCTGACAAATTAACATTTTGAGACACTGAGAAATACAAAAAACTTACCCTTATAACAAGCCAGAGTGAGTGCACTTTCTTTAAACTCATTAGAATGAGTGTTGATACCAGCTCCATGTTCTAGAAGAATTTTAGCCACATCAACATGTCCCGCTGAAGCAGCCTCCATCAGAGGAGTGTGACCATTCTCATTATGAATCTCAACATTGGCTCCATTTAGCATTAACTCTTGCACTACCTCTTTGAATCCACCACAAGCACCATAGTGCAATGGAGTATTTCCTGATAAAGGCAAGTCTTTTTTGTTAAAAACTTACCAAGCAGCAGTCATTTATTTTGACGAATAGTTCAAAATCACTTAGTAAAAGTGGTAAAAATCTGATTAAGTCGTGAACTGTAACCTTTAAACACACAAAAATATCAAATATTCTCATGAAAAGGCTTTATATGAAGAACTATTTTCTCAGAACTTTGTATATGATTTTATATTATCTTTGTCTGCTAAGTACAGATTTTATAACTAAATACATATGGTTCAAAACTTGCACATTATGTATATGGGTCAGTCCACCAGTACTGTTTATCACCTTTGGTCCTATTTTCAGTTGCATAAAAATCAAAGCACAAATTTAAAAATTACCTTTAAATTCTTGGAAATGTTTCAAAATAATATCAACTACCTCCCATAAGCTTGAAAATGTCATACGATTTGTTATAACAGCTTTATTTGCAAATGAAAACCAGAAATGTGGTAAAAATCTACTTCTGAAAGTGGACATCAAAATATGCCTGACTTAAATGCTATAGTCAAGCATCATGGAAAGTCACTTTGCTTTTACAAGTGTCCTATTGTAAGACCAAGATTTCAATTTTTCGATCTACGGAAACGCAAAACCCGACGTTTGCACTATTATGTGCAGTTAAAAATTGCGTTAGACTTGTTACTGTGTTCGCCCTTTTTAAGTTCCTTCATTTCAAGAGAATTTTCAAACGCCTGTGTATGACCCCAGTGTCAAAGTCCAATATTTAAATCAAACAAGTAATGAGCAATAGTTTGATTCTAACCATTAGTAAATAGCTTGCATCAGTCAGCTGTTATTAACGGTCAAACTAAAAGGGTAAAATTGTCGTCCGTTTGTAACACTCCTAACACACACCATGTGTCGAAAGTTTGTTTCACTACAGAATCAAAAAGTTGATTTTTAACTGCCGGAAACTAAGTTAAATATCTCATTCGGGTTTCTCTTTCACTTTTGCAATGGCGGCGCTCTTCACGTGTAAGGAAATCGTGTCGTCCATAGATTTTGTGCTGTAAAATTTCCTAACGTTCCCATGATAGTGTAACATTTCCTAACGAATTGGACACAGAATTGTAATATATGGAATCTAATATGTATTTAATAGCTTAAACTGCCTTTAGTTGATAATATAAATGATTAAAGGTTTCGAGGATGTACTTAACATTACATGAAAGTGCCATAATACATAGAACAAAGAGTAAGATTCGATTAGGACGAACCTATGTTTGTCCTTTGTAACATTCAAGTTGGCTAAGAAGCCTAAAGTCACCATAATTTAATATTTTTTATTAGTTTCGATAATTTATATCCAAATTCTCTCTTACTTTGAATGCTTTGTTAGAAGAAAATAAATTTAATAACTTCAAGTGAGTTTAAACTTGAGGAAAACCAAGGGGCGTTATGAGTGTTACTAGGTACAGGTGGAGTGTACTTCTTTTGAAACATATCTAACATCTTCTTTATCACATATGCCCTCTCTATGATTAATTAAATATCTCTTTGCTCTATTTTGTTTGTTTTTTTTTTTTGCTTCCACAGTATTTTCATATTGCATTTTTTCCTAACAACCTACTTACCTTTAATAAGAGTGGATCCTAAGTTTTTGAAATGTTTGTTTTGTTGTTATATCAGTACAGGTAGGGGCCTACTATCATAACTTAATTCATTTTCACCTGGAACAATTTTTTTGTTAGAGTATAGAATATGATAAACATGAACCCAATATAAAGGAAGATCATAATATAAAAGCATTTATATTCAATCATCTTTTTTTTTTGTTGTCCAGTAATGTTCCTGACTAATCGCTACTCATCTACTTTTTCTTCACAAGGGCAGTCTTTTTTCAATATTTTTAAAAACATGAAGATTCACCCATGTAAACCACATTTTTTTTATGGTATATTAATAGATCATTATGTGTCTGGTACACAGTTTTCCATTTATTGTTTGTCCTGTAATGTTCGTAACATGCAAATATTTTCATAACATACTTATTATTTAAAATAATCTTTAATACCCTTTTAGATTTTTAAGATGGCTTGTCCTATATCTTTTGAATTAAACATATGTATAACCATGATTTGGGTGTTTTAACAATGCTAAAGAAATTTTTGTCCAACGTTTTTATGTCCTGTAACATTCCTAACAAATCATGTTCACTATTCAATCTTCTCTAGGATAAATTTTAATAAAAGTACCTTGGATGTTACACACTACTCAAAGTCTCTGTGTTTATATACAAACATATGCTTTTTTTTATTGGCATTTTATTGCAAATGATCATATATGTTTGTCCTGGTAACACTCCTAACAGATGGTGGTCACATCAGTTACATAAAAATTTCTCCAAAACTATGCTAGCCTGAGGTCTGCACTTTTCACACAACAAATATCAAGAATCAAACATTCTATACAGTACTTTGCTGTTTTGATGAGACATAGTTCAAATTTGACCCTCTATGTCCACAAATGGTAAACAGTACTGGTGGACTGACCCATATAAAAACCATTACCTTACTGACCTATACGACATTTCATTAATAAAGTATGCTTATAAGCATTTATTAATAACATTTTAATGAGATTGTTTGACAACGCCTGTTCAATAAAAAGTATTGCATCTTAATATATATATATCAAAACAGGTTGGAAAAAGGAGAGACAAAATTTACCAAAAACCATCCATTCACTAAGGCCTCAATACAAATCTGGGCAAGTGTCAGAATGGATATTTGAAAAAATACTTAAAACGTCGAGACAGTTTGCGCAAAATGAAACAAAAATATATTCAAACCAAAAACAACACCAGCCATCCATTTCAAACACTCTTACCAGCTCTGGACTGGGCATTGATATCAGCACGATGCAAAAGCAGCAGTCTCACGATATCAACATGCCCACCACTGGCAGCTTCCATCAAAGGAGTACAGTCACCCTTGATCCCCCTATCTTCAACATTAGCTTTCATAGCCAGAAGAACCTTTGGAAATAAAAAAAAATAATAAATGTCCAGGCTATACTATTCATTACATACAGACCTGCCACTCTCCAGGGAAAGAAAATCTGAATGATTCTGTCAAAAAATCTGAATGACTAGCTTCATTTTTGCTTTCTACAGTGCGGCATACATTACGCAGTCTTTGATGAATGTTCATTCATCAATTTAGCTCTGAAATCTGATAAAAACAAGGTTCTTAGCTTATAATTCTTCATTGGTGAAAAATTCTAAATCTTAAAATTTTCTTTCCATACTTCTTTCAGTTTAAATCAAGTACTCTATGCCTACAATACTTTTAAGTGACTCAATACATTTGGTGGTATTGGCATCATGCAGCATTTGATGAATTCACAAAGAGTAGAGCTGCCAACCTAGCTTGTGTATGAAGTGTACAACATGACTTCAAAAGGTTTATTTTTATATGAAAAGGAGTAATTGTACTCCTTACTGAAAGGGTTAAAAAATGACACATTTGATGCTCTTTTTATGATTTCAGATAATTTCATGATGTATAGGCCTTTCTCACACTTTACTTGAGAAAATTAAAAATCTTATAAATTTTGCTAGATCCAGTGTTAAAAATTTAACCAGATATTTCCAGGGAGCAAATTGACAATTTGCTGGAAAGTTGTAACATTTTTTTCTTGATAACTGACAAGATCTAGATAATAAAAAAGCCCAGTCCTGTAATAGGAATTACTCTTAGAAGATAAACAAGAATAACCCTTTGATGCAAATAATGGCAAAGTCTGGATGTGAAGATAGCAAGACAGTTGCCCAAATGAATAAACAATAAAGTAAACAACTCCGCAGAATCAATATTCGGGACAGTTACAACTAAAATATAAATATCAATTTCGATACGATTTTTGATAATATATAAAAAAACGATCAATATATCATATCCATATCTTTACTGTAGACTGTCTGTCGATCTTGTTGGTCTGATTAAAAAAAGAACTGAAATGTTTTTAATCATGGAGGTGAAAACCTATATTTTATATAAAAAAAAAATATATTTCCTAAATATTCAGAAAATCAGAAAAGGGCCAAATTTTCCTAAAAAAATTGGAAAGATTCTGATTAAATCGGTATGAATGGCAGCACAGTCTCAAATAAAAAAAAAAACAAATTCCATATGAAGGGCAATATTTTTCACATATCAACACTACCCAAGAAGATAATTTTGATTTGAGGGGTTTAGCTGTCATTTCTTAACCTGTATGAATTGTCAAATTTTATCATAACGATCCTATATTCAGGCTACATAAAAGTTTTGGCCAAAAATTAAAAAAGAAGCCATAATACAAGCCATGTCAAAGGGGCTCTGAATTGATAATCAAAATTTGATAATCATGCAAACCCAGATGAAAAGCACACCTTAAAATAAGTATTTAAAAAGATTACCTGAGCCAGCTCATAATACCCAGCTGAGCAAGCCAAAGACAACAGACTCTCCCCTTCTTCTGTTGCATCAGCTGCGCTTCCAGATCCTGGTCGATGACCAATGGAATCGCTCTCACTGCCAGCCTCCAACTGCATGCTGAGAATTTTTTGAAGTGGGAAAGGGGATCAGCAGCAGAATACAAATATCAGTCAACATTGATCAGACCAACATAAATTAGACCCCTCACAAGTAAATTCTTGAACTAAGAGGTGCCTACTCCCATCTATGCCTTTCAGGGAAACCAACCTCCAAAATCAGGGAAATAGTGCATTGAAGCTAATTATTAAAAAGAAACAGTTTTTATTGATTTCACTTCAGCAAAGATAAAAACAGTCATACAGCTGTTGGAAACATACAAGCTAGGACTTAAGTATATAAGGAATAATAATACCAGGGATGAGAACTGGCCACACAATTTCTTACTGGACTTCTTAAAATTGGTCAAAGCTAGCAGCCTAGGCAAGAGCATTCTCCCTCTTCCCGCCTCTCCCTAAATGAAAACAAAATTTGATTGTTCAAAGAGACATGATTGTGTAGCATATTTTTTTTTCAGTGCTCAGACTAAGAGGTTGAATGACCTATTATAGCTCATCTACAGCTGTGTCTCCCAAATGTTAGTTGCTACTGCTTTCTTACTGGCTCAACTGGAGCACCATAAAAGCTTACTCCTACCCATAAGAGTATACATAAAGGCCTATATTTCAGTTTACATGTTGAGCGTGGCTCCCCTTATCTCTATCTTTTCTTTTAAAAAGACATTTGAGCTGAAAATGATAAATATCGATTAGGTCTAGAAAGTCTCACAAGGCCCCCCCTGGCCATGTAAAAAAATAGCATTCTAACATTTAGATCTAGACTTATTTGCCTTGGAATTGAAAAGCTTACTTTTGTTCTGAGCAAAAAAAAAAATAATCAAAAATGAAAACCACCTGCTGTAATATTAGTCTAATGTCATGTTCAGTTTTTATCATCTATCTAGATTTACACTAGATCTAGATCCATTTTGGATTTCTCAATCGATCTTAATAATCAACTATATTAAGAATAAAATAATGTCTATTGGCAAAAAAAAAAAAAAGCTGCCTAGCCGCATTAACTATTATTAAATGAAGAAATTAGAATGATCCTTTATTGGAAATAACAGCGAGGTCTGAGTGTGAAGATGGAGAGAACAATGTTTTTTTCAGATGAATGTACGATAAAGTAAACAAATAAAACAATTCCATGTGACCAATTATATCTTGGATGGTTTCAACTACAATATAAATCTTGATATTCGAATTAAAAATATAAATAATGACAAAAATACATGGTATCCATATAATATGCATCACCTAGTTTTATACTTCCGCACAAGTTATACTAGATGACGGAAAAATGTTGTTCTCAACATAGCATTATTTTAATTTTCTCCCCTTAGGATTGTGGTGTCACACCAATCCCGAAACAAACACAAAAACAGATTAAAATTGTTTTGTTGAGAGTCAGTCTAAATGCTAAATCAAAACAAAAAAATCCGGGTGTCCGAGATACAATAAAAAATCCGGAGTTCCCCGGATTTTCCGAGACCATAGACACTTCTGTTGAACTGGATAAGCCACATAGAAAGACATCAATAATGCTGGACGCTTCAAAACCACTTCAAGCAATAATTGTTGTAATAAAACTGGTACTCTTTTGAACATTGAAATTGTGAAAAGAATTAATAGCTTAATAAGCTTCAGAAGCAGAAATCGCTGTGCATTTTGGTACTTTTTTTATTCCGTTTGGAAGCATGTTTATTACCTCACTTCAGCCTTTTAATCAATATTAAGATTTAATAAAAAAACTTCGAAAGATAAGTTAGTCTCAATGTTAACAAACTAAGAACTTATATAACTGGCAATGGTTTTCATTATAAATGTAAGTTACAGAACTGTTCAAGATATCAGAAGTAACAAAGGGAAAGTTCTAATTGGATTTTAAAAATAAATTGCATGTTTCACATTAATTTGACTTGGCTTTATTTTTTAGTTGGGTGTGTCTGATTTCCAAATGCTTTAATTTATAATGCCAAATTAATTTTGGGTTTGTAAATTCAACCCTTTTCCCCTCATTTTTCTCTGCATTATAAGTCAGAACGCACACCTCAGCCATCATGTAACAGCCAGTCATCTCTTGTTAGGACAGTCTACTTATTTGCATTAGCAGACGCGGGCTGGATCCACAAGCCAGCAAGATCTGAGTCATATGTAACAGCCCGAGAAATCATGTGTATAACAGCCCTGCTATAAAAATTGGCATGTGTCGGCCAGGGCGCCATCTTGTGTTGCTCCTCCATTCAGAGCTTTATATCAAAATTTCTAAAAAATGTCAGGCAGAAATTTAAAAAGTCATTACAATTTCCCCTAGTTATCACTAAGACTTCCTTTAAATAAAAAATATAAATCTACGCTTACTTATTGAAAAACTTGTGAATTCGAACAGGCATGTAACTCGCAGTACTCATCTACCTAGGCCGCTGACCTAGATCTGGATATATTATTGGTCAGTAGTGTTTGAGTGACCAGCGGTCGGGCGCTAGCACTCAAGTGATGACTGGTTGTCACAAGTTGCACATTATATGACGGCCCTGGTGTGCTTCAACCCTAAAACTTACCTGTCTGGTCCAACTATCTGTCCTTGAGAATCTCGCATACGATGAAGAGCCTGAGCAGCTTCATCTAAAGCACTGCTCACTGATGAGGTAAGGGTTCTTAATACTTCTGGATCAGACAAAGGTTTGCCATCTTTTGACTGCTTGTTGATTCCTGATCAAACAGAGGAAGGAAGATTTTACATATGCAACATAATATATAGCTACAAGGCTTAACATTTGCAGTGCTTTTTTAAACACACAAACAAATAATGATATTCACCGACAGAGAGACACACACAAAAAAAAAAGACCAATCATCACAGATCCTGTTACTATTAATTGAAAAAAAAAATTCACCAGCAGCCTCCAGCAAAGCTTCTAGTCTTGCTTGAGTCTGAGGATCCACAGTTTGAATGCCCTGTCCCTCGGTTTCAGCAGGCAACAAAAATTTGGATGCCTCCAAACCTTGCTCACTGTCCTCAATATCATTTTCATCTAGAGCAAATGAATCAACCTGAAAGAAAGAAATGAATATATATACACACAAACAATTTATCCTCAAATTTGTAACTAACATCACTTGGTCAAAGAAATAAATTTAATCATATGTAAACTTTCATTTTATTTGTTAAAATAAATCAAGTCAAGTTTCAAATTTGTTCGAAAGGTAAAAGAATTCTTAATTTTACTTACTATAGATACAAATCTTTACTTAACACTATACAAGGTTTCAACTTGTTTCAAATTTTATTTATAAAAAAAAAATTCAACAGCTTAACAATAGAAAGGAAGTGTTAAAATAAATAATAAAAGAATAAATAAAACTTTCCTACTTTGATTAAAATAAGTAAAAGTTAAAGAGAAAAGGAGCAACAGTTGGATGAAAAAAAAAAAGATCAGTTACAAATTTTGATTAAGGAATGCAATACGTCAGCCTGATAAATATATATATATATACTTTTTTACGTCTCCTTTGCTTAAAAATCTAAGTAAATTGAAACAGAAAATGGCAATAACATGTCAGATGCAACCCATACATTCAGTAACAATTACTTAACATGATCCACTTTTCTTTGCATTTGAATTTCTCATGACTAAATTCGATTACTGATTCTTGTTTCTATGTACTTCGCACTTCAAACCTTTTCTCCAGAATGTGGCATCTCCCATTCTTTAGTAAATTATCTTTTTGTTTTGTCTTCATTTCAAGCCAAAGAAAAACCAAGTCTACTTTGATTTTAACTTTTCATTTTTTTCTATTCTCTGCAACAATCCATCACTTTTTTATGTAAACAATTTTTCAATTTTATAAAAGACTTATCTAGTTATTAAGGAGGATGTGAAAAGATGGGTAAATGAAAAATGCATGCAATTTTACACACTGCTTTTCAATTGTTCACTCAGTACAGCTGAAAATTGACCCAAAGCACTTTTGAAGATTCATATTATAAGGACTTAAATAAACATCTGTCATTGAGGGCTGGATTTACTATCACTTTTTTAAACAAGCAAGGATTTATTTATGTCCGAAATGCTCATGACACTTAGCTGCATAATTCTAATCCATATTTCAGCCTTGATGTCTTCTAATAAATTGAAACAGAATAAGGAAAATGGAGATGATAATCATAGACACCCCAATAATATAAAATAAAATCAATAAATATAATATCCTCTAAACACATTAAAACATACTAGCTACTACCGTATCTGCTTTTATACCAGCTTCCATGTCATGTAAAGAAGCACAAAATCTTTGCTATACTTATTATCAAAAATAAATTCAAGTACCGTATTCCTTCCATTAGTAGCGCCATCTCTAATAAACGCACCCCCTCCCCCCCCCCCTTTCCCATCCAAGCAACACTTAGAGAACACCACTTTCGAGAACAAAAGATTCTTTTAAACTCAAACTCAAAACATTTATTAAGCGATAGATCTGATGATAACAACAGACAACACATGTAAACAATGAATGACTATGATACTGCAATTGTGATCTCAAATTGGGGATGTCAAAGGCGTCTGAGGTTAATGTCCTGGACTATTGCAGTCCTCGTAGTCATCGGACTCGAATGACACCCAACCATGGCACTCTAAAACTAACTAGAGAGAGGGGGGGGGAAGAGGGCGGCGACGGCGGAACTTTGTCTTTGAAGAAAGTCATCCAAAACATTCCATTAGACGCACCCCCCCCCGCTCTTCATTTTCACGCGCCCGGCGCTACTATTGGAGCGAATACGGTATTTTCAAAAATACTTTTGATCCCAGAACTCACATTTAGGTCTTCAAAAGAAAATGAGATAGATGGATAGATAAAAAGAGGGAGAGAGGGAGGGGGGGAGAGAGAGAGAGAGAGAGAAAATAATGGGTTTAAGAAACATGCTAGTCACAGACATTTATTATTTAAGCTATGATGTCATACTTATCTCTTTGCACATGAATATAATTTTCTTCTAAGATCGATTTACTTTCAATAAAGTTATATAAAATACTTAACTATTCCTGGCATACCATGTATTTAAAAACATTCAATAGTCACTTTGTTCTTTCAATTACATTTCAATACTTGTTAAATACCAACTTTTATTGCTTTATGATCGTTTAAATTTATTCATATACGATATTCATCTAAATTATTAGGGTTTTCAGGAATGTTTCTTCCCACCCCTTCCTTCAAAAGAACTGTTTGACGTGTTTCCATCAATAATCCATTTTTGATTCATTTACCAAAGTTTTGCTTTCATGATTTAAAAACAACATCTTGACATTATTTATATTCTGCATATTAGGTATGAATGTTACAATTTCAGAAAATAATTTGTATAAAACATTTCAGGCTTTCAGTTATATTTTTATATTCAAATATTCTTGTTTATGTAAAGTGCCTTGATACTGAAGTTTACTTTATTATTATTATACAGTGTATTCAATAATAATAAACAATGATTTATATCATAACAAAGTCATATTCTATCTATGTGGCATGAGACCACAATAAATGCCACAGAAAGTCATGGAAGTTATTTATCTGTAAAACTTTTTGCCCTTTAAAAATATGCCCACCAGCTGTAGACATTTCACTCTATACCTTAGAAAAAACTGCAGCCAATCTGATATGTACCAACTGAAGCAAACAAGTGAGTTATTGGTTGTTTCATACTATAAAGCTGCATGTAGATATTAGATTCCAATAAAAATTGGTGTTGCAACACATGCATTGAATTATGTAGGTACCAACATTGTATTTGTACAATGAGAGCAGAGTGCCCAGCAACATCTCAACCAAAAATTTCCTACCTAAGATTTTGAAAGAAAATTCAAAATTGGTTTCCACTGTGCGGGGATAATCGGCAGAGAATTTGCAGGGACATGTTTAATAATAGAAATGATGGTGATCAAAGAACACCTATCCAATTCAACATTTTTAATACTGGCCTTCTATCAGCAAAGGCTGTTGGGCTAATTATTGATTGCTGTTCTTCCTCATTTTTCCAAACCTCAATGGTCGATTTACTACCATTTCCGACTCTTCTGACCTGACAATCTAATTCCCAACTTTTCTTACTTGCTGGAGAGTTTGGAAGGTGTAGAACCATATTTTTAGGCTTCTTTTTTTAAATATCAAAGTCTATGAAGTTTCTATAGGAAAAATTATCTCTTTCAAGAAATATCTCTAAAAAAATATTAACACTTTAAGAAACTTTACTCATTATATTTAGATAATGCAGCATGAGTCGGGTTTTACTTACAGCTTTGTTTGAAATAAGACAGTTTGCAAACATTATTTATCCAGAGATGCCACTAGAGAAACACAATTAAACCTTAGGTTTGCAATTTACCCTGCTACCATTTACAAATTTTCTTTTAAGAATGTGAGATATCAGCCTGATAAATTAATTTTTTTTAATATCTCTTTTCCTTAAAATGTCAAGAGCCACGAAGCAAATTCCTTTCGGGGCAAAAAGCGTAAAAAGCTGAAAACCTGAAATTGTTCTGCATCACTTTGTTGCTCTGCTGGATTACTGAACATTACACTAAAATGAAATATAATTTTCACTGAAACATAATTTTTTAAAAACATTTTGTAAGAGACACCTGTGTCAAAGCTGTGTTTTATGTTTGTCATATATTTCAACTTTCCCAATGCTCAATAAAATACCATTGCTTACTTTTTAAAATCATGAATCTTTCATTGAAAAAGCTCAACCAATGATTGATTGCATTTTTCACTTTGCCTTTTTTTTTCCAACTTGGTTCTTGTTAGAATGATTTAAAGCCAATTCTGGAAGCCGCAATTTTCTCGTAAGACAAAATTGGCAACAGAATTGCTAATAGTTTTAGAGCTGTCAAGCATCTTTAATAACTTTGTCTTACCCTCTCTTAATACAATTTAAATGATTATTCATTTTTTATTAGTATCCAATAGAATGGAACTGAAGAGAGACACTGTTTTGGTTCTGTTTGAATGTCCGTTTCAAATCATTTAAACAGTAAAAGGATTATCTCCACACTAAATCCAATGGTCAGAGTTGCAGATAAACTTACATGCCCTCTATGTCTATAAAGCTCAACATGGCACACTAAATGCAATTTAGAATTAAATTTACATAATCTATGTGTTTAATCGTTAATTAATCTATGACTCTGCTTCTCTAATATTCATCTTTCCTATTCAGAACTGATTTTTTTAGATTTTGCATGTTTGGATGTACTAAGTGGGGAAGGTAGAGGGCTAGCTAAAGCATTTTCATAATTTGCCTTTTAGAGGGTTTAAGAAATCGAAGTGAATTTTTTTTTAAATCTCAGTGCAAAACAGCAACAAGCCAATGATTACAAGGAAAGTACACTATAATCAGTTTTATAAAACCAAGAGTTAACTGGTTGGGAATTCAAAGGCAAAGCTAAGAAAGCTTTTCTTGCAGCTCACACGTTGTGAATTCAATACTCCCAACATTTCAACGCTCTTTCATGTAAATCACCATATTATAAGGATACAGCGATCCCAACTGGCTATGGAAAAAATTCCTAAACTTTTCCCCCAGACCAAATTAATTCTTTACTGAAATATTGGGGAAATCTTAAAAAATTCCAAGTTTTCTGTGGAGCTAGGTACAGCTTTTGCATCAGATATCAAGATTGAACTCAAGGCCTTTGAGTTCTATCTAGAGTGCCTGTACCCACTCTCGCGCACACCTACTTCTCGGGCATCCGCGTGGTTTTCCGGCACCTGCCACGAATCGAGGCTCTTTTGTTCTTCCTAGAGGCTACACACGTGTGTAGTAATCTCTTACCTTTGTTTTACGACCGTTGGAAGGATCCCTCACTTTTGTGTTTTGTTTTCAGTACGGATTTTCTATTCGAATCGAGAGGTAAGTGCTTGGCGTCCGCCATTTTTAATTTTTGCTATCGAAACTTGTGGGTGATCCTAAGGCTATAGAATTATGGGTATTGAGCCAAATATAGATTGAACACTCAAAATAGTTCGGGAAACTCCTCTATTTTAAGATATGGACAGAGATATCCCGTATGTACACGTTAAGTCGTCCAATTTGGCTGAGCGAGAAGGGGTGTAAGATTTTCTAGTGGTGTGTCAGTTCTCGCGCAGCATCAAACCCGCGCATAGTCAGATGGGTATAGCATCATAAGATGATATTTTAATGGTGAATTAATTATTACTTTGGTTTCCAATAAGAGAGGGAGATATGCATAGTTTTATGTGTATATATATATATATATATATATATATATATATATATATAGAGAGAGAGAGAGAGAGAGAGAGACAAAAGAGACACACAACTTATTTTTCACCCTCTTACAAGTACCATCATATATCCTTCTACATGTACTGCATGTATGAATGTGACTACTTCTGCAGTTTCTTCTCGGAATTTCGTCAATGCCATGCCCACAAAAAGAGAAGAGAATAAGGGAAGTACAGAGGAAGAGGAAGAGAAGAAAAAACGAACAAAAAAAAAAAAGGAACAATAAGGAAAGAAGACGAGATAGAAAAAGAAAAAGAAAAGGCACTGAAGAAAAAAGAATAACAAAGATAAAAGCAAAAAAGCATGTACACAAGGACAACACTAGTGACAATGCTATTTGACATCTTCCAAATGTGTTGAGGACCTTGACATAGACATTGCTAAAATTGATGACAATGTGTGCGTTGTGTGTGTGCTGGTGAGCAAGATGATCTTATTGATTGGGTTGGATGTGAGAAATGTTTGAAATGGTACCATAGTACTGGAGGATGAAAGTTTATGAGAGAAGAGCATGAATAAGATTTAAAAAAATGACATTATTGTGGCCTCTGTAAAAATAAATTATTCCATGCATTTTTTTTTCACTCACCTCAGAAACACAAAGAAATGTATACATGTAATTACTCACCTCTAGTGTGTAGGCCTAAAGGCTAAAATTTATTCTATCATAATAATGTTTTAACCATATGACCAACTTACCTCTGTTTTATTTATACAATGTAATAAAAATGATAAATCTTTCACAACTTGATTGTGTTACTCAAGCTTATAAATTCAAACAGTGTGTGGCTGTTATTGTTGTCAATGTAAACGTGTGAGATTAGGCATTCTATATAAACTATAGTCAATTCTGGTGAAAATTAAGCTACAGGAGGCAGAAACTAATGTGCTTACAAATTATGGAGTATAAAAATAGACCATTCAAGGTGTTTTCTGAGACTGAGTGCTTGCTGGAGCACACTTTGCGCGACTTTAGGCTCACCCCATCTTAACGCGCGAGAGGGGGTACACACGAGGTGACTGCGCGGAAGCTAGTTGTGTGCAGCAGTGAATAAACTTATTGGTTTAGTTACACCACATTTCGGTCAAGGAAAGATAACTCTCAACATGGTATCAAAAGATTTTTGGGCAAATAACAAGAGGCTAAGTTACAAGAGTGACTTGTCCTTCCTTATCCTTAATGGGCGAGAGCTAGTGCGGGCACTCTAGGTCTGAATGAATCATTTGTGCACTCCTGTCTTTCCTGTTTCCTATGTTGCCCTCGCTCTTCATTAAACCTTTTAAAACTTTAAGGCCAATGAATATTAGCTAAAACCACTGTAAGGTCAATATATCGGCCGAATTTATACGGGTAAGAACAATATACAACACTTGGTATGTCTTACAATAGTAATTGTAACATGTAAAAAGCTTTTCAAAAATATTACCTAAATTTCTTTAAAATCCGTTTGGTGCTTTGAGACTGACTGTTCTCAAATAGGAAAGTGCTAAAAGGGTTAAATAAAGGTCCTCTACATACTGTCTTTTTTTCTAGGGTTGGATTTATGATTATGAGATGACTGACAGAAATGATGGCCTTTTCACAAAAAAAATTCCTTGAAGAACCATTGGAAGGAGACAGAATGGTAAGTTGTAAACAAAACTAGAAAAATTCTTGAAGTGCCAGAACTATTTTAAAGGGACCTAACCTGACTGAAATGCATTCATTTCTGATGATTTCATAAGACTAAGAGAGAGGGTATGATTGTTATGCTAACACCCATGAGACTTTATGGTTTACATGGACCATCCTGAATGCACACAAAATCCAGAATTTCGGCACATCAAAACAAATAGGTCAAGAGTTCAGTGGTGACAAAATGAACGGCTGCTACACAAGTGCTAGTGTTATATAACTTTTCTTCAAAATTACAAATCAAAACATGTCTTGCACTGCAGCAGAGGTTGTCTAAATAGATCTGTATATTGCAGGTCCAATTGGTTTAGCTTTGTTATCAGTTAAAATGCAGGACAGAAAGAGTATGTTTTTCTTTGTTCTTTTTTTTTTTAATCTGCTGGAGTCAGGATTGATTTTTAGTTGAGAAAGGTACATGTTTTAGATGTACAAAGGAAACGTACTCCAATAATATTTAGGCCTACTCTTAAAAGAGGACCTATTGCCAAGGTCTGGTCGATATGGGCATTCTCGTGTTTGATTGCCTTTAAATGTTGAGGATCCATTTTATTTCACCATCTAGTTTAGGCCCCAGAGGAAAATCTCATTTACAATCAGTTGGTCTAATTGTCTTGTTAGTGGTGACACATTTTTACTCTCGTAAAATTATTGATATGTAATTTAGGTGGATGCCTTGGTTTTTCTTTTGTAGTCAGGTCTAGATTTAGATCTAGCTAGTATACCAGATCTCGATCTGCCTATAATCAAACGCTAAAGATTAAATTTTATCCTAGATCTAGACTAGATCTAGATTTATGTAGATTTTATAATTGCACCCCACAATGAGGATGACGTTTGACAAACAGTTAGCTTTCCTCGGTATTCTACTCAAAAGAATATCTAGAGGTTGTACCCATCTTACCTCAGAAGCTTCATCCATATCGCTTCCTGACATATCAGGGCCAAAATTGGAGTGAGTCTCCACGACACTATTTCCCGAAGTTGGAGGAGGTACTAATTCGAGATCCAAGTTCAATTCATTACTCAATTGCCCGATTTCGACGGTTCTAGAGTCTTTATTAGGCTTTTCAATATTTACATCTTGCATCATAGTGAAACAATTGTTAAAATCCTTCTACAAAACGATACAAACTTAAACTTCACAAGTAATAAATCATGTTCATTTTCTTGTTATCAAGTAGCCACCTTGACCGCCATTACAAATATACATTATGGACTCGCAAGCAATGGTGCCCGGATGGTCCTGATTGCGCAGATGCTAATAAACCATGCGTTGGCCATTTCTCCACTTCCTTGCTATGTTGTGTAGATCCATAAAGTTTCGCATTTTATGTCAACGGAGCTCACTGCTTTTCTCTTTGAGTTTATACTCGAACAAAGCATTTCTTCTCCTTAACTTTTAGAATTACAACTATGTTTAAAAAAGTCAAGTACCCCGCGCTTATTAATGATGAAAATTACTTTTGCATCAGTGAAACGGACGAACTCTGTAATTAGATTCTATGAGAAATTAATTTCCATGGATCTGAAAGGCCTTCACACGTTTTTTCAGTTATAATTTGCATACGTCTGAGCAATAGAGCTAGCGTCTGTGCTTTTGAACATTATTTAGAAACATCAGTTCATGTGCGTGAAGTTCAAAAATTTAGATGTCGGTCAAAAAAAGAGAAGTGATAAAAAAATGACAAAAAAAAAGGTACACTTATCTAAATAGACATAATATTATTCTAAAGCAGTCGCAATTTACAGATATAATGTTCTCCGATTATTTGAATTATAATTGTCGCAGAGTTTGAGAGCATTACAACTTAACATTCAGTTACTAAAATCGCAACAGATAAAGTAATCACCGTAAAGTTCTTTCTCCATATTGCTTAAATATTATACAGAGATATTATATTTGCTCTACGTTTTAGATTTTAACAATTGAACACGCTGTCGAAACTATTACTCACGCGCCTTCAATACATGTTCTACATCACGGAGAGTTTTCAGGTGCTTAGCTGACTTTCTGTAAATTCACAGGATGCACAGTTTTTCGCCGTTCCAAATTTTCAATGACTTTGTCTTAACCACTCCATTTTTACTAAAACACATTGGTGAATGATCAAAATGTGGTGACTGTAGGCACTTAAATGCTTACTCACTTTCAACAACTCACAAGTTATCTTGGAGGGCAAACAATCTTTTCCTAAAATCACTTAATTTCCATGGCATCATCGCCTGTCGCTAAGACCGATACGATCACGCCGTGAAAGTGACACCTGGGAATTCCTTTGCATGCCATTTGGGCTTTAAAATTCCGCTTGTCATACCAGCAGATCATGGACGGGGTACTTTACATTTATCTGTCTAATCCGACATTCTGGTCACAACGTATTACCAGCAGAAAGAATCGAAATACCTTCGATTAAACCGATCAAGTCCCTTGGGCTGATCATAAGCCAAGCTACGTGTATTTTCGGTCTAAACGAGCGCGATTTCAAGAGATTTCAAGTCAGTTATAAAGGAATAACCTTATTTACATAACATGGCACTGCAATATCTGCAGTGCATCCTTGGAACGATAAAGTGCTACCATCGATTTCTGCCTGGAAGCCTTGTCCTTTAGCCTCACCTCAGGCTCACTAAGCGAAGAGGGGCAAAATACCTGTTGCACCAACCTTATACTGCATTGACAAGTGTCACGATGGATCCATCAAGCACTGTCATTGCCGCACAGCTTGAACAACGACATTATCGCTCCAGGGTTTTTGTCTTTTATATATGCCCATGTTTCCAAACATAGAGAGAGTAGGCTATTATCAAGTTTGACCGCCTTGCCAATGCCAAAAAAAAAAAATAAATAAATAAAAAATGAGAAGAAATGGACTCGTATCGAATTCGAAATCTCATTTAATAACTTAAAGTTAAGGATGTTGACATTGGCAGGTCAGCACTGGTTTATGATTGTTCCACGGGAGCTCCGACACTCGATCTACCTACTAGATGGGTCCGGGAACGCTGTTGGCCTATTTCGGAAAAATCACTTTTTGTAGTGGCTAGACTCACAGCAAAAGTTGTCTCGCAACGGTTTTTCAAGAAGGGCCCTAAAACATGACATCCGCTGGTTGTGAAGGAATGCCTCGCCTGCCAAACTTTCAAAATCCATCGATGCTTATACGCTTTAAACAGAACGCACGCCGATGTCTGACATGTTCAGCAGCCTTCACGCGGACTTTTTAGCCGAAGAGAGCGGAACTCTGTCGCTTCGAACACTATTCCCTTTTGCATTTTCTCCTCCTCCTCCTCCTCCTCCTCCTCCTCCTCCTTCTTCTTCTTCTTCTTCTTCTTCTTCTTCTTCTTCTTCTTCTTCTTCTTCTTCTTCTTCTTCTTCTTCTTCTTCTTCTTCTTCTTCTTCTTCTTCTTCTTCTTCTTCTTCTTCTTCCTATTTCTCTTTTCATCATAATAATTGTTAGCGGTATTAAGTATTATTATTATTATTATTATTATTATTATTATTATTATTATTATTATTATTATTATTATTATTATTATTATTATTATTATTATTATTATTATTATGTTACATGTCGTTTATTTTATAATTCAAAGAGAGCTAGGCCAGGGCTGAGCGCCCTAAAAAAGAAGGACCTGTTCATTCATCATCTAGGGCCTGATGTTAAGAGTGAACTTGCCTGCCAGCCTGATAGAGAAACAGCAGAGGGGCTGCTAACCACCCTGATGAAGGTTTACGGTGATCGGAGGCCATTCAACACCTTGGCCATGGAATTTTATCATTATAGGCAAGGGGAGTACGAGACAATCCGACACTTCAGCCATCGATTCAACTGAGCCTGGACATGACAAAGATGGCGCTGGTCCTGTTCCAGAGAGCCTGCTTAGCGGTCAATTTATAGCAGGGTTGAGGAGCGATGGCTTGCAGCTGCACCTGGTGCAACATCACATAGGAAGGGCAGATGCAAGCTTTCTGGACATTATGGAGTTTGCACTGATGCTCTCCAGCAAGGAGGCAGAAGAAGGCCCTGCGAGTCAGACAGCTGTGTCATCCCGCTCTGCTCTGACAGCAGCGATAGCACCTTAGAGATCAGCCTGGTTCTTGATCAGCTTCGCTTGTTGACGGAGCGGATGGAGCGTCTAGAGGCTAGAAGCCAGTTGCTGCCAGTGTGTCTGAACAGCAGGGGAGGCGCAAACGACAACGCAGGAACGAATGCGCTGCTATCGCTGCCAGCAACCAGGCTAGGATTGCAGGGCCCCAGCACCCACAGCAGCGGGAAACGACAAACTTCAGTTGTGGCGAGTTCGGCTCCTGAAGGCGGCGAAACGGACTCATCCTTTCAGCATCTAGCAACCGACAGTGTGGTAAGGAGGGAGGTGCAGCTGGGTGGGAAGGAGATTGTGGCTTTGACTGACTCAGCAGTCCATCCCCTATAGCGGCTACCTCGTCGTAGATGTCAAATTTGGCGATGAAGTTGTCCCGCGATATTTTGTGTTTGTTGTTACCGGTTCTTCTGAGAGGTGCATACTTGAATTGAATGTCCTGCGCCAGCTCACGAATGTTGGACTAGGCCCTTTCCGCAGCGCTGAACCCCCTCCTTCCTTACCTAAGCTAGCCCTCACCCCCAACACCCCTACCTATATTCCTCCTCGGTCCACACAAGTTTTGACTTTGACTGGAACCGACTCCTCCTTGTTTTTGCAAGTTATTGTGGAACCTATGGAGAGCACCGATAACAACAACGGCATATGTGTTCTCCGCACCACTACAACTTCCAACAGAGGACGGATGAAAGTCCTTGTCACGAATCTGACGGAATGTGACATCACTATCCCTCCTAGAGCACCATTTGGAGAGGTATCAGAAGTGGTTACAAACCCCGTGACCCTGCATTTAGCCGAAGCGGAAGAACGAGAACCAGATTTCAACTTCCCCATGACCTTCCTGGCGAGGATCAAAAGCTGTCGGATGATCTGCTTAGGCGATATTCTAATGTGTTTGTCTGGAGTGACGATGACCTTGGTTCCAGCGACCTTGTCCAGCACAGGATCATCCTTCATACTGATGTCCCGACCTATTCCGCCCCACCACTTGCAGGAAGTCCGCTCCCACATTGAAGATCTCGTGCAGCGCGGCATCATTGAAACCAGCACATCTCCCTATGCTGGCTCTACTGTAGCGGTGCGAAAGAAGTCAGGAGGCTTGAGGCTTTGCTGTGATTACCGTAAGCTGAATACTCAGACTGTTCGGGACACGTTCAGCGTTCCTCGCATCGATGAGTGCTTGGATGCTTTGGCGGGATGTAATGTTTTTTCGACTTTGGATCTCTCCTCTGGTTTTCACCAGATGTCAGTGGCAGAAGAAGACCGACCAAAAACAGCCGTTACCTGTTGTTTGGATCACTTTCAGTGGCGACGGCTACCCTTTGGATTGACTAACGCCCCAGCAACCTGCTAACGCCTGATGCAGTCTGCTATGCAGGATTTTCTTTTTACAATACTCATAGTGTACCCAGACGACATCTTAGTATATGCCCATATACAGGAGCACACATGCTGGTTAGATTCTGTTTTCGAGAGACTTAAGCAACATGGGATTCGTTTGAACCCGGATAAGTGTCGTCTGATCCAGCAGCGCACTCCCTTCATAAGTCATGTTCTGACACCCAACGGGTTGGAAACAGATCCAGGGAAGGTTGAAGCTGTCAGCGAATTCCCCATCCCCAAGACTCTCAATGACCTCTGCAGTTTCCTTGGCCTTGCAGGGTACTATGGCAAGTTTGTCAAAGGGTATTCAGCCATAGCCAGACCACTGCATTAACTCCTGACAAGCCGCAAACAGAAAAACCCCTCCATTGCTAAGTTTTAGACAGAGGCTTCTCAACAAGCCTTTGAAAAGCTTAAAACGGCCCTGACTACTGCTCCTGTCCTTGCCTTGGCCGACTTTTCAAGGCCTTTTGTATTAGAGGTTGATGCAAGCCATCAGGGGCTTGGAGCAGTTTTATCCCAAGCGACAGACTCCGGAACCAAAGTTGTAGCCTATGCCAGCAGGGGCTTAAGAAACAACGAGAGGCGTATGGAGAACTACAGCTCTTTTAAACTGGAGCTGCTAGCCCTTAAGTGGGCAGTGTGTGAAAAGTTCCGCGGTTACCTGTGGGGAGTATCATTCACCTTCTTCACTGACAACAACCCTCTTTGGCATCTCCATTCCGCTAAACTTGGAGCTACAGAACAAAGATGGGTCGCAGAGTTGGCAGAGTAATTATAACTTCACCGTTAAGTATCGTTCCGTCAAACATAATCCAAATGCTGATGCACTCTCCAGATATCCAGTGCATGTGCCAGATCCAGAAGATCCAGAAACACAATGGGCTGCTGTTACCTGTTGTTACCTCACTATGACTGTGCCAGAATTACCAGTACAGTCAGTGTTGCCAATCTCATAGGACTGGATGTTGATTCCTACACTAACATTGGCCCACTAAAAACAGAAGATAGTGACATATCCTTGTTTGCTGCTTCGTGGAGAGGAGATCCCCGCCTTCGGTGTTGGAGAGGCGACAGCTTTCTGCTTTTGGCCAGGGACCCCTGCGCCTTTTCCCAAGGCTTCACATCAAGGACTCTCTTTTGAGCAGAGTTATCCACCGTCCTACAGGAGAGGTCTACCAGATCATACTTCCACCTTCATTACACAAACAGGCGATGGGGCTAAGCCATGAGGCTCGAGGACACCAAGGGCCAGAGAGGACATTGAACTAGCTTCAAGACCGCTTTTTCTGGCCTGGTATGTCTGCAAATCTGCACGAGCATTGCCGGAGATGTCAAGTGGTCAAGGACCCATCAAGCACGGTCCTGCACCCTCCTGGTCACCTGGTGGCACATGCTCCTTTGGAAATGGTCGCCATGGACTTTACACGCCTTGAGATGTCTAGGGATGGCTACGAGGATGTCCTGGTCATCACTTATGTTTACACCAAATGGGTTGTCGCCATACCAGTTAAGGATCAGTCGGCTGAGATTGCCGTCAAGCCTTGATTGACCATTGGATAGTCAACTTTGGCGCGCCAATTCAACTTCATTCTGATCAAGGCCGAAGTTTTGAGTCGCGCCTGGTCAATCTGCTGAGCCACCATTATGGCATCCATAAATTAAGAACAACTTCTTACCATCCTGCAGGTAATGGTGTTTGTGAAAGGTTCAACTCCACCATGCATCAGCTCCTCAGGACTCTACCTGAACAAGATAAGGCTGCTTCGCCCAAACGTCTAAGGAAGCTTGTTTACTTCTACAACACCGCACCACAAAGCTCCACAGGCTACTCCCCCTTCACTCTGTTATAAGGCCGAGCTCCCACTCTGCCCCTCGATGTTCTGATCAGCAACCAAAGCGTCAGTTCAGACCTTTGCCTTGACTCAGACTCTTATCATCAAAGGCATCTGAGCTTCTTGAGCCATCTGAGGCACACAGTAGCAGAAACAGACTTCTGAAAGGGATCAAGATGCTGTGGGGCACACAGTTGTAAGGAAAATGTGACCTTGTTCTTCTTCGCTCCCGCCCTCTAGGGCGAAACAAGATACAGGATAAATTCCAACAAGAGCCTTAGCATGTGTTGGCCGTGCCACAGGACGCGCCAGGTCCCTTAGTCATCCAGCTGAACAATGAATATCCTCGTTGTGTCTCTGCAGGTGAAATATGGAAATTTCATCCGTCTAGCCCTGAGGTTATCCACAACCGAGGGTGGTGTGTGGTTCTACCTAGGCCACCTGCCACCCCTCAGCCTGTCATTCTGCCCCATGAACAGATTTTCGAAACAGTGGAAGAAGCGCCTCCTATGCGAACCCAACGAAGGCCCTCTCAGCTTTTTGTCAGACGTCAGCCAAAAAGGAACGTCAGACCTCCTACTCGTCATGATTGTTAAAAAAAACCCCAAATATTCAGTGTCATTGGACTTCACTATAGTGTTGCATTTTATTTAGTCCAGTTTCTCCTGTTTTATTGTCACAGCCTCTAGTTTTACTTGGTTTTATTTCATGTGAAATTAGCGTGTGTCCCCGCTAAACTTTCCTAGGGGCGCGTATCACCTGTCGCTTATTTTATAAGTATTCTTATCCAAATTTGTTATGTTTTCCTGTAATCGACTTCATACTCAATCATAATACTAATTTGGGTAGCTTTTCAGTATCTACTCTTTTTACTTTGAAATGCCTGTTGGCTCTGGGCCTAAGTCTATGATTTGATCTCCTCTGTAGTACACAAAGCACTCTAGATGTGAATTCTCTCGAGAACTTTTTACAATTTTTCTCTTTAAATATTTTATGATATTAATTACGTTTTTACGAAATGTATTTCATGACTTATGTGGGCTTGGGTTGATATATATATATATATATATATATATATATATATATTTTTTTTTTTTTTTTTTTTTTGGCCTTCTAGACTTAGTCACATGACCAGTCCTAAAGGTCTGGGAGTCTGGTCTTTGAAAAGAAGCACCTTGCCGCCTACAAGTGGTCATTCTTTCAGTCTTTGTCCGAGAAGCAAGCTGTTCTGAATCATTAATACCTCCCTAGGTTTATCTGTCATCGCGGTTTATCGCGGCCGCATTGGCATTATTGCGGCCGCAGTATTGGCCTACCCGCACTTTTCAAGCATTTTTTAGAGATTTCATTTTTAAAAAAGTTATTTTTCGGTAAAATATTGAGTTTTATTGATTTTGGCCGACCAACTTGCCGCATCTCGACATCTTGGTTTCAGCCTAAATAATTATAAATAATGTTGCTCATTAAACCAGATGGAACTGCTGGTATGGTGCTGTCAAGTACCACCTGCAACACTTGGAGTATTTGAAAGTCTTCGCAGCGGAGGAGGGAACCCCCTGTGGTCGGATGGCTCCAGATTCCCTGAAACTTATCCAGGATATGCTCACTTGCCCGGTGGAACTTTTGAGTTAAAAGGCTGAGATGAGCTTTATCGTCCAACACAGTGAGGCCTTTGTCCAAGCAACAGATGCTTTTCAAAACCAGGAACCATTTTAGCTGTGGAGGAATGTTTGTTTGGCATTGAGCCCGAATAAAATTTTATTACAAATACTACCAGGTAGGCCTATGTACGTTGTCAAAAGTTCTTATACTAATTGAATACAAGAGTACTGAATTTCTTATCCTCAGCATCTTCTTTTTTATTTTCTTCACACTAAAATTCGGACTTTTATATTCAATAAGCCTAACGAATGCTACACAACTGATTATTGCCTTTTGCATTTCTCAGCCACTGATTTTATTTTGCATCCAGGATGGCTTCACTTTATGGCTGATTTTCCATACCTTTAGCATGTAGTGATTATGACTTCATCAAATTGATGCTTATTGATTTTTTAAATTTAGCCTAAAATGTTTCATTTTAAGTGTTATGGATTTTTTTTTGGTATAAACTTTATACTCTTCATTTCATATTTTGATGAGTTTTCTGAGTTCTATTCTTTTCAGATGTGACCTTGCTTCAGTCGCTGGAGAGTTATCGACTGGGTTTTTTTTTATGTGTAATTAAGTCAATAAAGTTTGAAACTTTTCACCGCTGACTTAAGTCATTTCTGGTTCCTCACACGATTATTGTTGTTATTATTACTACTACTACTACTACTACTACTACTACTACTACTACTACTACTACTACTACTACTACTACTACTACTACTACTACTACTACTACTACTACTACTACTACTACTACTACTACTACTACTATTATTATTATTATTATTATTATTGTTGTTGTTGTTGTTGTTGTTGTTGTTGTTGTTGTTGTTGTTCTTCTTCTTCTTCTTCTTCTTCTTCTTCTTCTTCTTCTTCTTCTTCTTCTTCTTATTATTATTATTATTATTATTATTATTATTATTATTATTATTATTATTATTATTATAATAATATTTAGTAGTAGTAGTAGTAGTAGTAGTAGTAGTAGTAGTAGTAGTAGTAGTAGTAGTAGTAGTAGTAGTAGTAGTAGTAGTAGTAGTAGTAGTAGTAGTAGTAGTAGTAGTAGTAGTAGTAGTAGTAGTAGTAGTAGTAGTAGTAGTAGTAGTAGTAGTAGTAGTAGTAGTAGTAGTAGTAGTATTCTAAGCTATGCGGTTGCATTGCCTCCTCAGTGTTCTGTTCGGTAATTGTTTCCAACATAACGTATAACTTTGTATTGATTTTGTTGTGATTATAATTAATGTTTTTTTGTATAATTATTTCCAATGATTTCCATGACTATTTCAGTTGAACTTTTAAATGTACATATATTTTTGGGCATGAACGAGTTCTTGATTCAGTCACAAAAAATAGACCGTATAATAACGAATCTTTTTCCAGTTGAAATAGTAAGGTGTCAGTAGAATTGTACTACTTTCCACTATTACTAAACCATCAGCGAGTGAATGAAACCGGGGACGGCGGCGCTGTTTGTTTCAGAGCCCGCCACGTACGTGAGGCATTATAGTAAAGAAGCACGCACCGACGATTGGGTCCTCTCTATATGCGTTTTATGAAATTCAGCTTTTTACTACTTGACTAAAAAGTTTGCGACAAATAGGGGCCTAATTGCAGTCTATATCGGTACGTTTTTACAGAATGATTTTTCACCATTATGATACATAATTGTTTTTACCATTGAAAGTTAAATAATTCATTGTTTTGTTTTTCTTTCTTATCATGCAAATACTTTTTTTTTAAATAGTCTTAAATCTATAATTTCTTGCCTTGGCCATTGAACATTGTTGACATATGGAGCAACTAGCATAACTTTACTACTCAGTTCTATTATGCTCGGAACAGTATAACAAATGATTTATATTGCATGGTTATTGAAGTATACTCTTAACATTTCCAAGCTCTAAATTATTGTGTCGAACTCCTAGAACCCAGTCATTTTGTACATCTTATTCAAGCGATAACAGGTATGATCCTGTATGCAAAGAAAAATAGAGCCAAGACTAGGCCCATTCTTTATCAAGCCATGCATTCAATGATCCCTCAACACAAATCTCGCACTCGTTCTCCGCCCTATGAAGTTGTTAAGGCGTATGTCGTATTTGCGGTCGTATGAAATTCGCCTGACCTGGAGTTCTAGACTATATACTGGAATCTGAAATACGAGTCTGAATGTAGGTGTAGGTGCAGGTCTGAATGTGTGTGCGAGCCGGCTGCGTCCATACTATATCCCTCGAGTCATCTACTCCGCTAGACACAATTCAAGGAGTATCAACCAGCACTACGAGCTGGACCTCTTCCCAAACCATAAGGAATGACCTATCTCATCCATATTATTTACACGTACCGGTATTGCTTTAAAAGGTGGCTTGTAACGACCCCTCTCTTTGATGGCTAAGCTGCTGTCCTCACTTCCGCTATTCATTATCACTCGATCCTAAAAATTATTACAAACCTTGGTAGGCAATTTAACAGACCCAGCTGGATGCGCAATTAGGCATTTGCTGAAAATTGACAAGGGGAGTTTAACAACTTTCAACTTAAAGCAGGACTTGAAGCTCAGAACATTTTTCTAAATTGATTGAGAGAGCTGCCCGTGTCTTGTTAGGAATTAGTTCACAATGGAGAATTGATCCTTATTCTTATACCTGCTGAACCTTCTTATAGTTCGACACTTCGAGAACGCGTATAGTTTCTGCAACCCCGTGATGTTCATAAATTGAAACTTGCGCTGCCATTATTGTGAGATATCCAGTCTCACTCCCCATTTCCACAGAATTTCATGGAAATAAGCCTAGCTATGTACCTCGCAGTCTATCCACTACCTTTTAGATTTATGCTAAGGAGATTTCCCAGCTTGACCCGAACGAAGATCCTTTTTGAGTATTGAATTAGAAGGAGAATAATTTCATTTTGGGTATTAGAGGACATCATTAGGCTGTCTCTGGCGTTTCTCTGTGAGCGGCTTTTGACACTATGTGTAATCTGCTGGTAAGGAATGTCTCCTGACTGTTCACTGATACCTACTCTAACCGAGAACTTTCAGTCAAAGCTACCCCGAATACGTCCACTGATACAATTTTTTCAATTATTTGCATTTTCTTTAGTCTACCCTACATTTAGTCTTTGCATTGCTCAAAGGATAGTTGCATGCTGACCTAAACATTTTTCTTTTCTGAAATTGTGATCGAAAACAAAGACTTCCCCCACCCCCCCCCCCCCTCCCCCCCCCCAAAAAAAAAAAAAAAAAAAAAAAAAAGCAACTTATCAATACGTTGAGCAAGTAAGATGAAAATAAGCACGAAAAATGTCTTAACATTTTCATGAAGAATAATCTGTGTTTTTTTAAAGAAAATTTGCGTTAAATCATTGTTATACTTTACAAGCATGATTTCCGATTCAAATGAACAGGCACGTGGGGAAGACAACTACATTGAATAAATGTAATCTTCACTTAAATAAGTGACACATCATCCAAAGCCGTAAACTGCACTGATGAGAAACAAACTTTATAACAATGAACATGTGGAGAAGACTACTACAATAAAGAAACGCAAATTCTACAACAATAACAGACATATCTCCTCCTGAGCAATACAACTACATTTAAGAAAAGCAAACTTTACAATAACAGATATACTTCCTCCAGAGCCACTCAAAGTACAGTTTTAAAATATATAGAACCTTGAGAAAATGGTGGCTACGTTGCCATGTAGACATTCTTTAGATGATGGAAAAAATCTCCAGGAAGGAAAAAAGTATTCTTAATTTGGGTCCAATCTTTTAAGAGCCCTCTTTTCAGTTTAGCTCTCTACGGAGACCACAGGTTAATCCGTTTTTTCTTAATTTGTGACGGAGACCATAATGTGATGCTGATGACTCGTTACAGATAAATGTAGCTCTCGACCTGATATGGTGAAAAAGGGCCCTCCAAAACAAAGTAAAAACGTGCAACTGCTCAGACAATATTATAGAGAAAAAAAATCAAGGCCCTGATTTTTTTTTAATTGATTGGGTTATCCTGAATTGTAGTAGGTCGAGTCACAATCTGTATAACTCATGCCAGACAAATTAAGAGCGGCAAGCTAATAAAATGGCCTAACATGAATGTTTCTATGGTTCCTTTTTGACAACTAATGGATCTGGACGATATCTTAGATATTAAACAGTAAAGAAGTACGAAATGTTTGCAAAAGAAGCAAAGGTAGTGTCTACATTCGCAACCGCCACGCGGAAGAAAAGGCGACGATGTTTGCCTGACGCTTTTATCTTTACGCTAGAGCAGGTCAAATTTCATTTAATTTGTTAATTCTTTCATTTTTTCACTCTATTAAGGTGAAATGATAATAATTATTTTGTTGTATATTGATAGTTAATAAAATAACAATGATTTGTTTTAAACACGTCACCCGTTTTGAAGACTGTGAACTGCTGAGAACAGCCTTTTAAATATTATTTGATTCATCATAACAAATTTGACACAAAAATTTAATTAATTACTAATAATAAAAATACTATGAACTTTCAAATGCATTTTATAGCCTAAATCCAAAACTTTTCTTAATTTTTTTTATGTACCGCGTGGGACACTGATCTCGATAGATTAATATTCAATAAAATTCATCACTGCATTTTGGAGGAGATTGCGGTGAAAGAAACCAAAGATGTCTTTTATAATATAGATGATAACGTACAAATTCTTCTTTACGACACAAACTTAGCCAGAACTATGAAAGCAAGGAACTCCTATGGCGAGGGAATTTGCACGAATGAATGCCACCGACATGTCCACAAGGAAGTTTCCGAAGTCTGCCGCTGCAAGTTCCCTTAAATTTAGTTAAATCAATATTACCCAGCCAATGTATGGTCATAGATTAATAGTAGGCTACAAAATATTTATGCAATAGGGCCTACCTTGCGTACCTGTACCTGCTTTTAATATGTGGAAGTTTTTAGAAGGTAATTAAATATCGACTCTGCTTTCTACAGTATTGCTAAAAATAGTTGTTCACAATAGTCAAGGTTTTAATTTTGGTAACGAAATCATTTTTTTTTAAATCTGTCTGTATGTGCGATACATTTTTGATATGCAGATAAACATCTTTATATTAGCTATTGCGTATTATGAAGATACCGATATGTGTTTTTATTCAGCCGAAAATCATGACTAATTACAACAGGTCAAAATATTTGCTTGCAAATCGGATACTTTGTCCTGGGCTACCATGTTCAAAGTATGCCCATAAGTTTACCTTGTTTTCAGAAAGATTCCTTTAATGTTGTGGTTTGTTTGTTTGTTTTTTGCACCGGTATATTTACTTTGAACGAAGGCTTGACATTTATATCCAAATTAGATCGACGCTAAATTTATCCAAAACATCACTGGTTAGGTAGAGCAATAACATCGTGCCGGTCTTTCACCTCTATTGAACAACATAATATTAAGATTAATAGTAGATATACATGTAATTATGCTTCTATTGGAATTTGCGTTACATCATTGTTATACTCTACATGCATGATTTCCCGTTCAAATGAACAGATCAGAAATACATACTCCATATTATTGAAATGAGTATTGTACCTCATCCTTGATTAATAAACCTTTGTAAACTTCAAATTAAGCATTTAATACAGTTAAGCTCTAGCTCCAATCTTAACCCACATCACGCTATTAAGAGATAAGATTTCAATTTAAGGTTAAAAATTACCACGTTCTAGTTATAAAAATTAAGCATGTTTTTTATTTCCTTTCGCAAAAACTAATTAGACTATTTATCTCGTGCGTTAAATTTAAATAGATTGATATTTTATTAATTATTGTTAATCATTCTTTCTACAGCATCAATAGTATCCAGACTGTCAGGCAGCCAAACTAATCATGTTTTCTTTTCAGTTTTCTATAATCCAGATTACCAAATTGAATTGGAGAAAGGGTCATGGTTAAAGAATTCAAACAAATGCCTCAGTCCTAGAGAGAGTTGAGAAACTTTCCCTATTGTGCTGATTAAAACGCAAAACTAATTGACCGCTGAAAAAATAGGTAAAAATCTAAAGGGTTCTCATTGGAATATATCTTTTAATCAAGTAAGCAGCTGCATGTATTATTGATTTAATGACTCATAACGCCACAACTAGGCCTACATGTGCAATACCGTAGTGTTGATGTTTGTTATTTTTTGTTTTGTCTTACATTATAATGATTCGTGCTTCAGTTTAAAATTTTCAAAGAATCAAATACTTTGCACATTTGCCACCATTAATGTAAAGCATAGTAAACATGTCACAGGATTTTTCTGTTTCTAGAAAACGTTTCTTCTGACTGCTGTTTACTAAAGTAGTACGGTATTCAGAAATCAAAGACTTCGAAGCCCAAAAGATCCTAGAAAACGTTTCTTCTGACTGCTGTTTACTAAAGTAGTACGGTATTCAGAAATCAAAGACTTCGAAGCCCAAAAGATCCTCGATGGCCTTCTTTATAGTTAACAATAGAGAGGGCCGTGGTGATCTCATCGGATGCCTGATTTGTTGTTTTTTGTTGATATAAGCCTTATGAGTGAAGTGAGTGCATCAAACTTAGTGGAAAACTACCGTGTATCTATTTGCATTGAGCTTTTGCATATCCGCCGATACGGATGATCGTTATATCTCGTATGACCGTATCGACTAGGGCTGCAACTGATGATCCATTCGCTTTACATTGAAAAAAGCCTTCTGCTTTCCAAATGACATTCGTACCATTATGATCTGACGGCACACTAGCCGATTCTCACATATTGTGACTCCCTGTGGTCATCAGTCATAAAATTAAGGTCTTTTTGTTGTTGCTCCTCTCCTTTAACCGTCTTTCATCCTACTGAGATCACTTTGATGATGTGACCCGCCCCTAGAATTGTTCTTCATCCCATTGAGATCAACTTAATGACGTGGTCCGTCCCTAGAATGGACCTTCATCCCACTGAGATCACATTACTGACGTGACTTGCCCTTCATCCTACTGAGATCGTCTTTCTGACATATCCCTTCCTGAAATGGTAATTCATCTCACTGAGATCACATAACTGTCGCGACCCTCCCTGGAAAGGTCCTTCATCTCACCGAGATCACCTTACTAACGTGACCCTCCCTGGAATGGTCCTTCATTCATTTTTGTCTTACTGTCGTGACCCTCCCTGGAATGGTCCTTCATTCATTTTTTGTGTTGTGACCCATCCTATAGAACCGTCCTTCATTCCATTGGGATTGTCTTTAGAGATGGGTCAATTAATGGAGCGCATAACTCTGATATAAGGAGACCTCAGACTCAATACCCCGCCAAGCCATTTTTTGAAAGGGTCGGGTTCTATGTAACCAGTCCCATATCTGTCTCGAGAAAACCGCCGTCTCACTGTAAGATTTTTAATAAACTTAGGGGAAATATAAAGGAGTGGATCCATTCTCCTGAATTAACAGCCCTTGAGATTTCCACCGTTAGACTTCCCTTGCTAGAACGCTGGAAAATGCATATTGTTTGTCTAACTTGTTGTGCATGATGCTATGACAGTGTGATCTCAACTGTTAAAGAATCCCTGCCTTACTTCCTTTTTTTTAATCCCTGTGAACTTTTGCTACATTTTTACTTTATATAAATTTATAACACTTTTTAATTACCGCCTCTTGGTTTAAGTCACCTTTTTTATTTTTGGCTTTCTGCATTGTTATTTAAAAGAGAACCTAGACAAATTCCGTCACTGGTATTCTATAAACGTCATACGCTTAATTTTTTCCTTCACCCGTACTAACGCAAGTAGAGTCCCCATCTTATTTTCACACTCCATCGTGTAGTACGACGAGTCAATAGTAAAAATTGTTTCATTTTTTTTTCAACATCCGAAATCTACACCTTAACTTATAAAAACCTATTTGCTTCTTTGTTATTTTTTATATTCAAGGCCTACTTTTTGAAAATGGAATCAATAGATGGATTTCGAAAAATATTTCATTTCATCGATTGTGTTTAGTCTCTCTTGAATCAGATAGCACAGTCCACCAAGAGTGTCTCTTCATTAATCGTAAGAAGGGTCATCTTCGAAGCAAAATATATTTTCTCTATCAATAAAGCACAATGTCTCGTGCGTGCATTTAAAATTTTATCGTTTGAGAATGGCAATGGAAAAGAAGCTAATGTTATTATATATATATATATATATATATATATATATATATATATATATATATATATATGTCTTTATTGTTTGATTTCGTGAAATTCGGTCTGGAGATGGTTTTTACAAGAGCATTAAAAAGAATATCGACACAGGATTTTTAATTTGTTTACAGTAAAACAATCAAGACAACCCATAAGGGATATATATATATATATATAAAAAAAAAAAAAATATATTTTAATTCAGAAAACTGCTTACCTCACAACCAGACTACAATCTTAGCCGATGCGTGGATGAAGGCACAAAGTAGTTTTTATACCAGTCGATCTTTGCTTTTTGTTACTATAGCTAGATATAAATTATTTATGCGGTGGGTGAGTTGTGTCTTTAATTATGAATTCGCTTTCATCACTTACTAGTTTCTTTGATCGGTGCCATATTTGATTCAAAAATAAATATTTTGTTATCCACTTGATCAAGCCACAAATATTCGTCTTGCCTTAACTATTTCATCGGTGAATAGGAAGAGTAAGCCTTCTCCGACTCTATATAAAGTAGCATTAAGTTCTTTTGTTTTATTGAAATTGATATGCCTGAAAACAGTGTAATGTTATATCATTAGCAAATTTAAGGAGGTGAGTACATGTATTTTTCTTCCGTGGCTTTGTAAACATTTGTGTATATTGACTTCAATGGAAAGAACACATCCTTTGGGAGCGCCTGGATTTATAACGATTGTATCGAAGCATTTGCAGTTATATTGGGGCATGTGAGTGAGTGAGATCCATAAAATATTATCTATTTGCAAAGACTTTACAATTTTGTTAGCTTAAAATGATTTAAAGATAAAAAGACATTTCTTTATTTTTTTATCTCACACTAAAACAAAGCACCTAAGACATTTACGAGTTAAATAGAAATGTTTTTTTAAGATGAAAGTCCATGAATTCTATTCATCTTCAGATTAAGACTATTTCAACAACAAAAAAGACAAAACAAGTCAGTACCTAATTAATACTTTGTTTATTACTACAGTATACTGATTTGCGTGTCATTGACATGAATATAAACTAGTGCAAAAGGATTATAGAGGAATATGTTATAAAAATATAGTTTCAAAGAAATTATACTTTAAAAGATACCATTGTATATAACAATAGTATTAAGCCAAAAGGCAAACGTTGAACTTGGTAAAAAACGAATCTTTCAGAAATAGATCTTTTTAAAATATGAGTAAGTATAGCATAGGCATTTTGCATTGACACCTGCATTCAGAGAATAACAAGTACGGTGTATATCAACAAAATATGATACAAGCTCTATTTCAAGAACTATTCACGATGATGATCAAAAGTGAAACAATTAAAATGATTCTGGTTATATTTAAAACGAATGCATACAATGATTCCAAAATGAAAAGGCAGACTAAAATGTAAGATTACACATTAAATGCTGTTTTTCTTCACTTTATTTAGAAAAAAAATAGTCTAAAGCCACATTAAATTATTTTTTTAAAAACATCAAATTGAAATTTTGTTTTTTCAAAGACTTGAACAATATTAGTAAATGTTTATAATAAGGAAATTTTGTACAAAAACGTTTGTCTATGTGACAGCAACAGCAAATTTAACATAAATTTGTCATGGTTTACTAGACATAAAAGACAACTTACTTTTGGACCTCATATTTTAAGTACATGTTCACATTTTGATCACAATTGTGTGATGGTAACAGACATTGGTAAACTTCATACATTAAAAATTGGTAAAACATCAAAAAAAAAAATTAAAAAGAGAATTGTATAAGGTCTTAAGTGATATTTTATAAACTGATGTATCTTTGAATTCCAAAAAACCCTGATAAATTGGGGCTTGTAAAAAAATAAAAATTTGCAGGGTAAAGAGAAGAAAGGAAATAACATCTTCATTTTGTACAGATAAATAAAAAAGGTAAGAAAAAAAAGGTGTGAAAATTTTAAAATGTAAGATGAAGAAGATAGATCAACATGTATCCCTCTAATGTCCGTGATAAGCTGTTTCAGTGAAAAAATAAAAGTAATTTAAGCAAAAGCGTTAAATAAATTAAAAATAAGGAACAATGGGCATTAAATATTTACATGTATATTTATAAAACTAAATCTTTAAATACATGTTTGAACGAAACGTTCTCTTTTTCCAGTCATGGTATGTCACAAATTTACCTCTTCAGTTTTTGGCACCATGTAAAAGTGATTATTTTATCCTTTTGGTGGGTCAAAAAATTACAATTCTAACAATTCCAGGTCCATAAGTATTTCCTTTGGAACAAATTAAATAGATAATTAAACAAGAGATTGGTTTTGGCAACTTGAGACTGAGTTACCCAAAATGCTTCACTTCTTTGTTTGAAACTGATATAGATTCATACAAAATTATTTCCACATGTAAATGAGCAACATTTGAAAGGAAGACAAAGAAAAGTCTTTTTCCAAAAGAGTAGCAGTGGGAAGATACTCCTTGGATTTCTTATGAAAACAAGAGAAAGATGAAAGACCTAATTTTTTTAAAGGAAAATTGAGATGTTTCCATAGATTAAAGTTCTAAAGAATTCAGTTACATTGTATTGTATGCTGGTCTTTCAAACCAATATATAACATTACTATGTCACAAAAGTAGTGTATGAATTCCTTTGTTCATTTAAAGTTTTCAGCTACAAAGATTTAAACCAAGCTCCACTTGATCAATTAACTAGGCCACTGGATTTTCTTTTGAAAATTTTTGTAATCAAATCTTTCCTACTAACCTTAGCTTTAGAACATTATCCTCACACCACTTTTTGTTATTTTATTTAATGTCGAGCTTAGCAATCACAGCCTAGTGGAATGGAGCTGAGGAAACTGTGGAATGTCTTGGGAAGATCTGCTACCACTAGGCGTATCTGTACCTGAGGCCCCACTGGAGGACAAACCTGCTTCCCGAATGTGTCCATAATTGTCATAGCCTTGGATGTATGTGCCTGATATCTTCCTTTGTGATTTGTCATAAGAGGATAAGCTGCCACTGGGAGTTTCTGTACCAGAAGCCTCACTGGAGGAAGTGTACGGCTCTTCATAAGTATCCAGTTGTTCTTGAGCAAAGCTAATAAATACCTGTAAGGTTGATAGAGACAATACCTTAGTTTATAAGAAAACTAAAAACTATGACAAAATTCATGGTTACCTCTTCTTTCATTTTTTTCCTCTTTCACTCCTTTAATTAAACTATTGTTTTTTAGGATTTTTTACTCCTTCCTCTCTTTCATGACTTTCCATTTAAAATGACATTTCAATTGCAGTTTCCAAAAACAAAAACAGAAAAGACCCAAAAGAATCAAAACCCACGCAGACTCACCGAATCTAGAGATGTTTGGGATAGAGAATAGTGGTCTATATCCTCAGCATCTTCCGCAGCCTGGATGAAGCTGATAATATCTGCTACCTGGGCTGTCTGATAGGGGATGAGCAGCTCTGCCCTACTCAAGTGCACATGCTGATGAGTTTATAAAAATAAAGGCATGCTCAGACAGCAGAGAAAGAGAAACAGAAACAGAGAGAGAGAGAGAGAGAGAGAGAGAGAGAGAGAGAGAGAGAGAGAGAGAGAGAGAGAGAGAGAGAGAGAGAGAGAGAGAGAGATGAGGAGGGGAAGGGGAAGGGGTCAAGGATTCAGTTAAGACCCACAAAACAAGCAATTTTCATACAGTAATGTTTTCTGTGATAACGTACAAAAAAGAGGGGCATGGAGCAACAAAATAAAGAAAATGTTATAAACCATGATCTAATTTTCAAAGAAGCTTTTAAACTTTTTCAAACAACCACGCTATTTATACGTGTACTCATCAATCGATCGAGCATTATCACTAAGTGGTATGATCTACAAAATCTTTAGTATCTTATGGTAGCTTTCTGAAGCCCTACCTTTAGTTTTGTTCCTGGGAACCTGCTTAAAACTGCATTAATCATGATATCAGTCTTGTTGGGCGCAGCATGTATCACCAAAGTGTGGCCGTCACCAAATCTGAAATATACAAACATATAATTTTCTTAGCTTTTTAATTGGATGTCTCTAAACTTGTAAGCAACCTTGTTTGGTCAGTAGCTTATTGCGGTCACATGCCAGTGTGTATGTGTGAGGGGAGATTAAAATGATAGTAATTGAGTCAAACAATTTTTGTCCTCATAATGAGAATATTAAGTTAGCTATATTCACATATTGAAACCCTACATCTAATTGCCTGAATTTGTGATAATTTCATCAATTCGTTAGGTGTTACAATGAAAATGAAGAGTACAGCTATAGATGACAACAATGGAGAATGTTGATAATATTCACACAATCACATGACTTGTAAAGTTTCTATTATTTCATTTAGGATATAATCACAACTTTTAAAGACACCAGAACAAAACTAAATTATCTCTTTGGAGGTAAAGAGGATAATAAGAGATTTATCTTATGCCTGTTCCTGTAGTTATCAACAAATTTTATTGCCTACACTGTTATAGAACACTGGCCTGGCACAGATTTCTAACCACCATATGAGCTTGTAACCATCCATATGTGGGTGAAATATTAAAAAAAAGCGTCTTATAAAAACACAATCCAGTACCAAGCTTATTCGATATCCTAAGCAAACATTTCCACATTTGTATGATGCAGCAAAGCAGTAAAACTTCAAATTTAAATGCTCCTAGTTAATAATAAAAAACAAGAACGACAACAACTAAAAATAATACGAAAAAAAAAAACCCAACAAATTGTTCATCCTTGCATTTTCAAGAAATGTATAGCCCAGATGAATTTAAAAGTCAATCTATATGTTTCAGATAGTACTCAAATCTTGCTGCATAAAAAACAAATAACAAAAACATACTTGTTCTTCAAATGTTGTGGACTTCCAATGCACTTGATTTGCCCATTAACCATGATTGCTATTCTTGAGCATAGGGCATCGCACTCTCCCATGCTGAAAAATACAAAGTTAATTTGACATTAATTAAGGTCAAGTGAACGTCATAAGAATTTGTGTACAGAAATTATAATATAATTGTTTCAAAATAAAGATATAATTTAAAAGCCTCTCCTTTCTTTTATTACGTCTTACAACCACAACCCCCTTTCTCTTTAAATAGTAAACAGGATAATAATTTAGTCAAGATTTTTTAACGATGAAGTACAAGAAAATTTTCAAAAGAATCATTTTTTTTTCATCATTCTCTCATAATTTATTTTTATGTCACCCTTTAAAACTACTGATATCAGACTAAGTAATGAAAACACAACAAGTTCGCTTATTTTTAATCACTGCTAGAGACAATTAGACATTAAGCCTCCTCTTTCAAATGGAACAAAGACACTCTTTCATTTAATTTTAGACACACAATCATATGAAAATCAACCTAATCATTAGACAAATCCTGGGAGTTTTACCTGTGAGATGTCAGCACAACAGACTGGCCGTTCCTGTTGGCCTGAGTTATGCACTTCCAAGCAAGCCTTCTGGTGACAGCATCCATGCCAGTGGTTGGCTCATCCTGATATTTTGTGTCATATGGGGTGAAAAAGTATGCATTAAACTATAATATTTTTTCATCTACAATCAACTTATTTTTTTTTTTTTTGCGCTCATCCTCACTTTTTTCTCTTTCTTCTTCGCACTTTCTCCTTGCTTTTTTTATCTGATATTTTGTCTGTCTTTCTCTTTACTTTTTTTTTCTAAATATCTTTGTGTATGTTATTGTCTGCATCTCTCTCTCTCTCTCTCTCTCTCTCTCTCTCTCTCTCTCTCTCTCTCTCTCTCTCTCTCTGTTCCTCTCAATCTATTTCCTGAGAATTAGGGTGTTTACAGTATATGAATTATCCTTTTTAATAGTATACAATATTATACATCTAATCTTGAATGTAGTTTCATCTTCTACAAGTTACATGCTATTAACAATCGCTATATAATTAATTATCTTCCCTTACACCCTCTTCTTCCAGTCTTTCATTATCTCCACCTATAAACTATTTGATTATTACATGAAGCTGTTGCTCCTTGTCTCTCTTTTTCCTTCTTTATCTTCACAAAACTTACCAAATACAATATGGGTGGATCTCCCAGCAATGCTACTGCTAGAGCCAGTTTGCGCTTGGTGCCCCCACTATACTTATGCACAATCACATTGGAGAATTTTTCAAGGCCTAACTTGTCCAGGAGCTCTCTGGCCATCTGTAAGAAAGTATGACAAGTGTCACAGGTGTAAACACATTGATCTGTTTTGAATTTCAGGAGAGAACAAAAATTTTGGGATTTTTTTCCAGGAGAAAAAAAAAGAATGTTTGACATTTTTCTTTCAAATAGAAGCATAATAAAAATTAGCATAAAAAAAATTATTCTTCATTGTCTCTGTTTTTTTGCTAAGCGAGAACTGTTATGAATCCTGAAAGTTAACAGATACCTGAAAGTTCCTAAGACTGCCAAAGAATTAAGTTTCCAACTTTTTTGGTTCAGGTCACATTCTCCTTAATAGAGTGGGCAGTTCTGAAGTAAATGCTCACTCACATATAGTTTTATCATTTTAATAACTCAAATTCCAAATTTCAAGAAAGTAGTATAGCAATGGATAGAGAATAGAGAATTTACACAAATTTTTGTATTACCAGTTTGATTTGTGCGGCCCTAAAACCTTTCATTCGAGCATGAAAATAGAGAGTCTCTTCCCCTGTGAGGTACTCATCTAAACCACCTTCTTGGGGACAGTAGCCAATATCATGGCCAAACTTTTTGTCGCTGAAGGAAAGTCTGTGAGTGATCAAACAATTGGTATAAATGTAAATGTTTCTTTGTGACAAGATTAAAATTGCTGCAAATTTTTTATCTTCTGATACATGTATTTACAATTTGATGACATGCAGCTGACCTACCCATTTTTATTGTGTTGAAACTTGATATATAACACCTCCTTGCAGAAACAAGTGAAGCAGGTTAGCCACATAACGAAAACAAAGGATATGTCCAGAAGAGGAAATAAAGAATTCATATATTGTTATTGGTTATGATTCTAGGAAATGTTACAGATTTCAAGTAACTAAAGCCTATCAAAATTAATTATGATAATTTATGCAACCAAGGCACGGCTCATTCAAAGCATTCTTTTTGGCAAAACTAATGACTACAAATGTCAAGAGAAGAAAGCAAAACAAAATGCACTTGGAGCTTGTAGAGTCCTCTGTCACGTTGAGGGGAAAACAAGGGAGATGGATAAATGCAGCAGAGGTGTGGTTCACACAAAATGTTATTCAAACAAGAGCAAAAAAAACAAAACAATACAAAAAGGAAGAAAACAAAACAACTAACAAACAAAATTTTTTTAGGTGAAATTGATCAGAATACAAGACGGACTTTCAGATAAAGCTCAATGAAAATAACAATGTAAGATAATATAAAGGATTTATATATATGATGGAGATTTATGAAGTCAAAAAAAGATGGAGTAAAATTCTTAGAAAATTGTGTATTAGTGACTACAGCTACTTTAATCAAATATGTTGCTAACGATTCAAAGGTAACTTTCGTTGAAACAAAGTTGATACATTAAATTTGCTTGCCCTTTATAAGGCCTAATAGGAAAGAAAATGTTATACAATGAGTCAAAGTGAGTGTACAGTGTTGCAAACCTGATAGCTTAAAGAAGCATATTCAAAGGCTCAGATAAAAGCCTACTGAGACAGTTTTCTTTGCTTAAAATCATAGATCACAGAGATTGACATGTGCAATGGTATGGGAATCAGCAGTATCACTAACCGTTCGCCTTTCAGGAAAGCTGTCCCGCCCGCAGGTCGACTATCTCCTGTAAGCATTCTAAATGTTGTTGTCTTTCCTGCACCGTTCACACCAAGCAGACCAAAACACTGTCCAAAGAGATAAAAAGTTGCAAAAATATAAGTTGCTAGGCAGAGGGACAGGGAAAAATTTTAATCTGGGAGGAGTTAAAATGATCTTAATGAAATGAGCTGCTGATTTAGGATGCACTTACAAAATGTAGTAGTTTAGAATTTCACTGTGTTGTGGAGGAAAGAATTGTGAAAACGAAGAAAAAGGACAAAGTGTGAAATATTATCTTGGGGGAAAGTCTGCATAAAAAGCTGAATGAAGTTTTTAAAATCTTTTCCAATGCCATATTATTCATGGAATTACACAAATACAATTTTATTTAATATAAATTAACAATATGGACCATGATGTTTGCCTTTTTTTGAACACCCTAACAAGGCAACAAGAATAAGAAGAGAGTTCCCTAGAATTTTGATTATCTAGAGGCAATAATCAATGTCTTCAGCCTCAACTCAAAATGAAAACTGACACATCATTTCCTGAACACTGAAGGATATTCATCTGAAAAAGAAAGATGATTACTTTTTTTTTACAAAGAAAACTGGCTACGAGAATATAACAAAAGCTAATATTAAAAACTCAAAGTAGTTTTTTAGCAATGTTATGGAATATGGTTGTGCTTATCAATATGAGCATGTCACCTCGCCATCAGGAACTCCAAATGTTATATTGTTCACAGCTACTTTCTTGGGAGAGTGCAAACTCCAGCCCTGCCTGTAGATTTTGGACAATCCTTGTACCACCAACATGTCATCTAATTTGCCCCTTGTTTGCACCCTCTCTCTCTCCATTGCCACATCTTCATCCTCAGAACTGACCACAGGGGTCTTGTACAGCCTACTGCCTGGACGTAACTTGATATTGGGTCCCCTCACACCATCCAAAATAAGGTTCAGAATGAAGAAGAAGATGCCTTGGCAACCAAGAGCAATTAGATTGTATCCCAAAATATCAGCAGAGAATGGATCTTTGTAGCGGTCAACATCATACCTGGAAGAGGATGAAGATGATGTGTTGTGAGCCCATTATTTCATTTACATAAAGCAGGCATTTTTCGGTTTTATTCATAGCAAGGAATGCTTGAAAAGATTATGATTGTCAGTAAGATAGTTTATTAAGGCAGATATTTGGATCAATACTGATTGTCATTCATTTAAAACAAGACACATTTTAATTTGTTGATCAAATTATTTAATTTCAAAATATTCATACATCTTTAGATGGGCTAAAGTTGGTTCATTTGCTCTGTTGTCAATAGCTTCAGTTGATTAAAGAACTATTATTCATTTGACAGCAACAGGCACTTTATCATAGTGCTAGTATTTTAGAATTTTTTTTTTGAATTAGCATAATCATTGCTTTAATTTTTTCGTTCCAAAAAAAAAAGATCACACTTAGATGTAAATCTGTTATGAGTGGAAACAATCTAGATTGGAAATCCCTATGAATTTTCTAGATAGGAAGTTCAATTCCTTTGCTCTTTTAAGAATATACTTAAATCTGGAAAATTAACTATCTTGTAAATACTCCTTTTAAAACTGTGTAATATGATTTTTAAAATCTGTCACCAACTTTTTCTAGTGACCATTATATCACATTCAATATTTGTACATTTGAATCTCAATTTTTTTTAACAGGTTATATAGCTTTTCACTTCGTCTCTTCTCTCTCTATATCTCTATGTGTCTGTTTGTCTGTCTGTCTGTCTGTCTGCCTGTCTCTCTCTCTCTCTCTCTCTCTCTCTCTCTCTCTCTCTCTCTCTCTCTCTCTCTTTGTATTTTGCCTCTTCTATCGCTCTCTCCCTTATTGAAAACATAGGTCACAAATATTGTTTTGATGATCTTTCCTCCAATCCTTAGCTTCACATGAATGATTATATTGAAATCTTTGCCGGTGATCTTAACCAATTTCTCCTAATGTGATGAATCTTGCATTGATAACAAATATAAAATATTTTCTATAACCAATAGTGCTGTTTGTAAATATTTTTTTTTTGGAATAGTTGTCCTTATTATGAATTCCATTAAGTTTTATAACCTTTTACTAGAATCAGATGTTCATTGAGTGGTCAATACATGTACTATCATTCCAGTTGCATTCATGATCCACTATTCACAGTCAAAAAATTCCTTTTTTTCCAGAATTGTCTACACTTAAATACTTGTGATTGTGTAAACATTCAATAAAGTTATCCTTAAAAAAAAGCTGTAGTAAAAAAATCGTATCTGTTCATTAAAAAGAACTTTTAAAGTCTTACCTCTCGAACAGCTTGTAGATAAAAGTATTACTGACCATGTCCATCAAGCCTTGCCCCAAGGCAAATTGAGGAAAAACCAGGTAGGCATGCTTGCATATTTTGTAGGCTTCCCATGCACCCTGTATGATATAGAGTTTACAATACAAACTAGTATTAATTCTTACTTGTTTAAAATCTCTTAAGTCTATCTCAAATTAAATATAGTGACAACAAGATTGACCATTACCTAATAATACTATTGGTATAAAATCATATCATGCAACGAACTATAATATTTTAATGTAAAATATACTCTCAAGAAGCATCCTTTTCTAAGTATTATATAACATTCTTCAGCCAATTTAATATCGAGATTGCAAATTGATGTTGCTTTAAAAACATTACCAATGAAACAAGTCAAGAAAGAAAAAAAAATTTAGCATGCATAAATACTCAAGAAATGCACAAAAGATTTCTCCCCTTGTAAATCTGTTGCAAGGTCTAACAATAATACAGGCTAATCTGTGAAGCAACTCATTCAATCTAAAGAAAGTGTTTAAAAATACATTGTATATATAAACTGTTTAATTTATAAAAATAAATGTATCAATGAAAAGGAAATACAGGTATAACCTTAAGAGGTGCATATAAATGCCAAATGTACTCACCCTGGAATCTCTAAAGAGTTGCATAACCAAAAGAGAGATGACAGTGGAGAGGGCCAAGAAGAGGTTCGTGCAAAAACTGACCAAGTAAGCTGTGCTCCCCGTAGTGAACATTTTTGACATGCAGTAAAGCAATGGGATCACTGACCATCTGACATAAAAAATACAAGAAGAATGTTCACCCAAGACTAAGTTTGGCTTTGGAAACTTTCAGTGTGATTAAACAAAGAGTGAAAATAAGAAAGAGAGAAAAGAAGAGAAAGAGTGGGATGTACAGGAAAAAGCAAGACAGTAAAAATAACAGCAAAAAAAAAAAAAAAAAAGAGATAATAATCACATTACAGTTCTTGTGATAATTGTAATTGACTATATAGATATACCTATGTAATGGTAATAGAGGTACAGCTAGCTGTAAAATAATTTGCAACAGCAGTAGTATTTTGATATTCATAGCAATAGTCAAAATAATAATAATAATAGTAGTAGTAGTAGTAGTAGTAGTAGTAGTAGTAGTAGTAGTAGTAGTAGTAGTAGTAGTAGTAGTAGTAGTAGTAGTAGTAGTGGTAGTACTAGTAGTAGTAGCAGTAGTGGCAGTAGTGGTAGTAGTAGTAGTAGTAGTAGTAGTAGTAGTAGTAGTAGTAGTAGTAGTAGTAGTAGTAGTAGTAGTAGTAGTAGTAGTAGTAGTAGTAGTAGTAGTAGTAGTAGTAGTAGTAGTAGTAGTAGTAGTAGTAGTAGTAGTAGTAGCAGCAGCAGCAGCAGAAGAAGTAGAAGTAGTAGTAGTAGTAGTAGTAGTAGTAGTAGTAGTAGTAGTAGTAGTAGTAGTAGTAGTAGTAGTAGTAGTAGTAGTAGTAGCAGCAGCAGCAGAAGAAGAAGAAGTAGTAGTAGTAGTAGTAGTAGTAGTAGTAGTAGTAGTAGTAGTAGTAGTAGTAGTAGTAGTAGTAGTAGTACCGGTAGTAGAAGTAGCAGCAGTAGCAGTAGCAGTAGTGGTAGCAGTAGCAGTAGCAGTGGCCAATAATAACAGCAGCAGCAGCAGCAGCAGCAGCAGCAGCAGTAGTAGTAGTAGTAGTTGTAGTAGTAGTAGCAGTAGTAGTAGTAGTAGTAGTAGTAGTAGTAGTAGTAGTAGTAGTAGTAGTAGTAGTAGTAGTAGTAGTAGTACCGGTAGTAGAAGTAGCAGCAGTAGCAGTAGCAGTAGTGGTAGCAGTAGCAGTAGCAGTGGCCAATAATAACAGCAGCAGCAGCAGCAGCAGCAGCAGCAGTAGTAGTAGTAGTAGTTGTAGTAGTAGTAGCAGTAGTAGTAGTAGTAGTAGTAGTAGTAGTAGTAGTAGTAGTAGTAGTAGTAGTAGTAGTAGTGGTAGTAGTAGTAGTAGTTGTAGCAATATTAGGAGTGACAGAAATGTCACTATTAGCAACAGCAATAGAAGCAGTAGCATTCATAACAGTAATGTAATTATATTTGTTGCACATGCATAAGGGACAGTCATAAATTCAAATAATATCAATGACAATAATTTTAACATTTACAACAAGAATAGTATTAATAAGGTTTAAATCAATAGTAACAATAAAATCATTAAAATAATGAAAATCTGATTATTCAAAATCTAATTTATTAAGAATATCAAAAGAAATAAGTATCAATGCATTTCATAATAGTGTCTGAGAACTGATTATGATTTGGTAAAAGTTCAAGTACTTACCCATACAGAATCAAGATGGTGGTGAAAGCACCAAGATTTTGTCTTATGTAAAATCCATCAGTCTGGAAGATTGCAACAAGAGCAGCTGCGCAGCCCACTGATATGCCGTAGATTAACTAGAAAACGAAATCAAATACATGATACTCTAAAAAACAGTATTTGAAAGACGATTGAACACATTGTCTTTGAAAATAATGTTCATGTGAGGAATTGTACAAAAAAAAGGCTCAAATCCCAAACTTTGCAAAGATTGACTTTTTAATATGTTACTACCAAGTTATGCTTGTCATTCTCTGCACAGCAAAATGCTTTATTGATTTTACAGACTTTTCTCCAAAGCTCACCATATCCCAGGTGATGGCTACAAGCCAGTAGCTAAGTACAGAGATCCCTCTGAGGTTCTGTAACTGCCTCTCCTTTTGGACCTTCTCATTGATTAGATAAAGCAGGAAACCACAAGGAATAAAGCTGAAAGCTATCACAATAATCAGAGACACACCAGCATCAGAGGCATCCGCTTGACTGTTAGAAGCAAAGAAATAGTTTTATATTTTTATAGTTAAAAATCAGCTGATGATCGTCAACTTAAAAGAAAACAAATAGTTTACAAAAACAAAGAGTAAATATGTTTTATTGCTAAGTGTCTCTATATTTTAAAAACTTCTGGTAAAAAATTCTGTGACGAACATTTTTCTACATAGTGCAAACAGATTCATTAAATTAGAAATAAATGACGTGTAGGATTTATGAGTATCATAAAAGAAAAAAAAAATTGGATGAAACAATAAACTCATGAATATTGATCAACTTACAGGTTTTTGACAGAAAGGGGTGCTTTTCCAAGTTTTATTGGGTGGTTGATCGCAGTTATACCTGAAGGAAAAAAAAACTTGCTGTAAGGCTAACTATTTTAATTACTCTACTTGGTTTTTAACTTATTACCAAATTACGTGTATATGGAAATTAAAAAATTTTGAAAAAGGCACCCAAACTGTTCTCCTTCACTGGAATTGGGATAATGCATTTTTTTTTCTCTTTCACAATATTTTTTTACATAAACAACCTGAATCCTTAATGATGTCCTCTAAGTCTGTTACCAAGATTGATAATTTTTTAAACAAGTAGTTACACTGGTTGAGTGAATATTTAGAATTTTTATTCCTTGCACTTTGTTATAGAGCGTGATTAGGATGCAAATGTTGGTTCATTTTAACGGCGACTATCCTGTTTTTATGGGCACATATCCAATTGCTTTAACAACTTTTATTTAATGACTGAATGGAGCAGTTAATCTTAGTTTTGTGATAGATAGATTCTTAGATATGTGATGTTTATTAAAACCATGGAATTAATGTACATAGCCCAACAAAATTTTAAATGCAACTAAAACCGATGATTTTATTAATTTGTTCCTTTGCTAGAACTTGAAGCAAAATTTGCACAAGCAGCAATCCACAAAGAATTAAAAAAAAAAAAAAATCTTGGTTGCCACAGATAAAGAAAATATGCTCAAGAGATAGAGAGAGAGAGAGAGAGATAGATAGAGAGAGAGGGAGAGAGAGAGAGAGAGAGAGAGAGAGAGAGAGAGAGAGAGAGAGAGAGAGAGAGAGAGAGAGAGAGAGAGAAAAACTATACTAAAGTCCAAATTTCCATAGCTGTGGACATTATCAAGACACAAGCTGATGCAAGATCTTTACCTCTAGATCCAAAAGTATTATACAATTATCATCACTCCATCGACTTTATAGCTCAAATTTACACATAAAGATCTGTTGTTGTGTTTGGCAGGATGCGGACGGCAGAGCATTGAACTAACAATATGGAATTATTGTTACCAAACTCTGCCCTAGGCTTATTGCTGGTGGTTTTGGGTCATATCTAATTTGTCAAATCCCTGGCAAGATGAAAGCCTTAAAGTTCATGTAATTGAAAAAAGGTGGAGTGATATTTTGAGCCTAATAATGCTTTTTTCCTGTAGAGGATCCATGAATAGAAACTTGCCATCACAACACAACAACATAATGTTTAGCATTTTGACAGTTATAGACCTTACCATATTCTGATTTGTCCTTGTCCTGATAGAGCTGTGCCCTCAATATTGTATTGCTCATTGAGTTAAAGAAGGACGGCAAGGCATGATAGCCTTTGCTATTGAACCACACATAAGGTTCAGTTGTTTTAGTATTGAAGTTTTCTTCATTGCGCTCAAAAGTAAAACCACCAAATCTGCAAGGAGAGAAATGTTTGGCTCAAATATTACACTGATTATATAAATTATAGCACTTTCACCAAGAATATAGTCAGTGACTCACCAAATAAAAGAAAAATAATTCTTTTAATTTACATTTGTTGAAAATGCTGCGAAAACAATCCTAAATGTCTGCCACGCAGAATTTTTACTAAAACTGTTTCATTTATCGGATATATACAAATAAAGAAATTTTTTTTCTATAGTTCCAGCTTCAAAATTCAAAATGCCAAGACAAACATCTTGTTTCTTCAGTTTATAAGTTGAAATTACGAAAAGAATAAACAGAAGTTAGGAAGAAATAGGATAAAAGACACAAGAATACACTTTAAAAAAAGAATATTATTAACCTCTAACAATTTTTTAAAATCAATAATCTATCAATTTCTCTGAAAAAATATAAATTTCATAATATTTAAAATATTACAAAAACGAAAAACCTTGACTAGCTAATGCAATTTCTGCTAACCTAAAGACAACATAGCATTAGGGTAATAAAAAAAAAGTAAAAAAAATAAAAAAAAGAAACCACACAATAATCTTATTTTCTTCAATTTCAGCATGCAATTCTATAATTAAATTATATTAAGGTTAAAAAAACAAACAAACCAAGATACCTCTCTAAAGTCACAGAGGTACAATTTTTAGTAGCAAACATTATTGACTGCCCATAACCAGACACTCATTTTGCAGCTGAATAACATGGAGGTAAAGAACCTTTCTAAAGTACTCAAAGTAGCTTCTGGCTCATCCAGCCTCCTAATCCTGGCTCTCCTGACTGTCAGAGCTTTGAGACTACCAATTTACCACATAGTCTTTTTTAAAAAAAGTCTCCGTCTAACATGACTATCTCCACACCTTTTGTCAATGAAGTCCCTGAAAGTCCTGAACAAATAGGAGGCAACATTGGTGTTTTCAACATGCTGCATGTGGTCATCAGACGCAGTGCGATATTCGTCCATGGTGTAAGATAATGGCATCATTTTATAATTCTGGCGAGCGTTCTGACATGTCACCAACTCATAAGGCTTGGTGAAGTTGTACCATGCGGACGGTGCCACACACGTGCTGTTTCTGACAAAAATAAAGATAAAGAAAGAGATAAGGAGAGAGTGGAAGAGAAAAATACAGATAGAGAAAGAAATTCTAAAAAAGAGAGGGGTGAATGTACATATATATACATACAAGCGCAGTTGATAGATACAAATATTTAGAGAGAGAGAGAGAGAGAGAGAGAGAGAGAGAGAGAGAGAGAGAGAGAGAGAGAGAGAGAGAGAGAGAGAGAGAGAGAGAGACAGACAGACAGACAGACAGACAGACAGACAGACAGACAGACAGACAGACTGACAGACAGACAGAATTTTCATTTTTTCACATTGTTGACTTTGTTTTTTTGAAGGACAAGGGCACATGATAAAATATTCTTCACCAACATAATATACAAAGACATTTATATCAGCAGAGCAAGAATATCTCCTCAATGCTATGAGGTTCGTAAAATTAAGGGACAAGGCTGAGTTGAACATACCATCAGTAGTATAACCCAGACATGCTCACAATAAAATAATGGCCTGTGACTAGATCTATGTTTGATTAAAAAAGGAAAGAAAAGAAACAAACATAAAAACCCAAGAGGACAATATTGAAGGGGAAAAAAAAGATAAAAAAGTTTTTAAAAAAATAAATAAAAACTTTATATAGCAAGAGTAAAAAAATATATATGATTATGCCCTAAAACCTTATTTCTGTTTTTTTTTTATACAACAATGGGCTCTATTGATGATATAGATGACAAAAATTAAATGTGGCATATTTTTTTCGAACTGCTAAATTCTGGATAAAATCTCCAAACAAAGCGTAAATCAATCTTAATCACATCAAAAAATAAGTGTATAACAATCTCAAAGAAGAAAAATGTAAATCTAGATAAATATTGAATTAAATCATGTAATAACGACAGCTTTGATGGTTGAGCCATGTGTGTCTTGATTAGCCCTTCGGATCTGCCTCATTCAAATCTTATGTTATGCATTTAAATTTATTTTATTATTATTTCTTGATTAATTTTAATAATTCATGTCAACATAATTCTATCTCTATCAAAGTAGCTTTAAATACTGGGCACTTTTTTAAACACCTTTCACCTGCAGTCTAGGTACCCTACATTTAGAAGCTATCTAACCTCTTGATTTTTCTGTTTATACTTATTTTATACCTTCCTCTTCTTCAAAAGAGTTATATGATATATTCCTACAAGTAGATCAAAGTGTTGACTACATATGAGTCAATCTTGAGAATAAAAGTACCACTTACCCAAGATATTCATCGGCCCAACTCCTTCTGCATGTTGTACCATAACCAATATCTCGATCTGTCAGTACATCTGTGAAGCTGGTTGACATCATATTCTTTGAGGAGTCTCTGCAAAAGTAGATTAAAATACATTCAATGAAAATAGATTATTGTACCCCAGAATCGCTATCAGCTGTCATCATTTTTAGTTCTCTTTGATCAATGGGAATCCAATGCAATTGACTATAAAGAATCAGCTGCCTGCTTTATTTATTGTTTCATTTTTAGTCTAAAATTCATTGTAATAAGGAAGTTATTATAAATAAACATGAAATATTAGAATCCAAAGAGGTGGCATATTTGTGATAGGTACAGTTTCATAAAATTAGGCCAGTCATCTCATTCTTTTGATAGCATTAATGCTAAAAACGTGAGATCACCAGGAGTCAAATTGCTAACTATAGTTCCAACTTGCCTGTTGTCTATAGACCAGATACATTCACAGCATTGAAAAACTTTTGATCATAGTAATGCAAGGCTTTTTTTTTTATATCTAAACTGGTAATACAAAGAAAAATGTGAAGAGGATTAGCAGGTTAAGAGTAATTCTGATCAATTTTCTAATATTTTTGGATTTCTTTCTTTCTGATTTTAATGCTATTCTGAAACAAATATACAAAAAAAAAAAAAAACAAAAAAAAAAAACAGTTACATTGTTCCATATGGGTTGGGTGAGTAAGCAGATAGAACTTTTTCCTATTCATCATTATTTAACTTAATTTTTCATACATTTCTCTCTTTCATAAACAAGGGTCTTAAGTGCTTCTGTCAGTCAAGATGTCCTTGCATTTTTGAATGAGGTCTTGGAAAGACTATTAATTGATTTCAAGGCATGATTATTCTACAGGAGAT
>JAWDGP010006534.1:315000-322292 GCA_033675545.1 Elysia crispata
ATAAAGATCACTTTAAAACTTTTTAAAGGTTTGCAATGACTTTTTTCTCCGTATTTGACCTTTTTATAAGATCGCCTTGAAACACAGGCTAACTAAAGAAGCTCTCTAATTAAATACAATCCCTATTAGAGAACTTCTTTCAGACTAACTAAAAAAAAAAATTTCCCAATTTGGCTTATTTAACTAAAGTACTGATATAAATAAGTAGTAAAAGATTTTAATCTGAAAAAAAATACCAAGGCATAGCTCCTGTTATAAACTTACGAAAGGCATCTAAAACAATTTTAGGTAATTTATGTTTAAATAGGAATTGATAAAATGAATTAATATTCACAACCATGTTAACAATTCACTATTGGAAATTTGCATATTTATGGCTCTAGAACAATTACAGTAAGTATAAGTCACTAAAAAATTGTTTTTCCATTGAAATCGGACTATAATTTAAATGCAGTACTATTACAAATGACTTTCTGCACATCATAAAAACCATTTTATCAAATAAAGGAAATTAACCTTTCAGTGCAGCTGAACCATGTTGTGCAGTGACTTCATCTCTTGTAGTGACGACTGGGTTTATGATACCACCTTCCTCTTTTGCCTGATCATGTCTGTCCGCCTTCATAGTCAAAGTTAAAAAGACCTAGGGAAAAAAGGATGGAGATGTAAATACTTCCCACTAACAATGCAGATTTAAAATCTTTTTGAAAACCCCATTCCCGTTAAGAGGAGCATGTGCATGATATCCACGATAATATAAGCAATGTTATTCATGATTAATTAGTGTTCTCATTTCCTTACAAACTTTATTCTTCAATATCAGTAATCTCCTTCCTGTCATCCTCTTTTCTTCTGCTGCTGCTACATCCACTTCTACTATTGCCAAGCACACTATAAAAAAAATTAAAAGAGGTAAAGTGCGGCTCTAAAAATTACGAGATGATAAAACACATAATTAAGCTTTATGGCTTCATCAGAATCAAGAACAATGATAGGAAACAACACACAGAGATTCACATGCAGACGATATATCACGACCCCCAAAAAAGGATATAAATAGGGCATATGTATTTCAAAAAAAAGAAAAAAGACACTCTTTCTCTCACTCTTTCACTCTCTATCTCTGTCTCTGTCTGTCTGTCTGTCTGTCTGTCTGTCTGTCTCTGTCTGTCTGTCTGTCTCTCTCTCTCTCTCTCTCTCTCTCTCTCTCTCTCTCTCTTTATTTTTTCTTTCTCCAACTGTTTCTTCTATTCATTCCATGTTGTTCATTTTTTTCCATTTTTATTTATCTACTTCTCTAAAAATTCTTCAAATGTTATTTGTTAGAAATTACTTATTCACCCAATTAAGTTTATGTTCATTTTAAAATTTCTCTTTATTGTCTCGCTTTATTATCATGTAATTTCTATCTGGATATTTTCACATGATTCATTTTTTGAGAGTTTTTTTCATATATATGCTCTATTTTACTTTGATGCTTTTTTAGTTAAGTTTTATCATCTGCATGGGGAATCTGAGTGTGTTGTTTCCTGTTCTTGTTTTTATGTTTGATGAAAGATGTAACAGCAGAAGCCTATGTCTGTGCAGTTTTGTTTCTTTAAGATGTACGCTATTTTGCCTTTTTTTTTTTTTTTTTTTGCCTCGCAACAAAAGTATCTTGCTCAATTGCTACATACAATTTTAATATACTGTCTATACTGCCTCTACCACCAACATCAACACTAATATTACTGCTTCTACTTCAACAACTACTACTGCTTCTATCTCAACAGCTACTTCTACTACTACTACTACCACTACTTCTTACTTCTATTACAACTGCTACTACTACCACTCCTACTTACTTCTATTACTACTACTACTACTACTACTACTACTCCTACTTCTATTATTACTGCTACTACTACCACTGCTACCACCACCACCACCACCACCACCACCACTACTACTACTACTACACTACTACTACTACTTCTACTACTACTACTACTACTACTACTACTACTACTACTACTACTTCTACACCACAAACTACTACCACTATACCACTACTACTACCACTACCACTACTACTACTACTACTAATACTATTACTACTACTACTACTACTACTACCACCACCCACCACCACCACCACTTCTACAACTACTAGTGCTTCTGCTACTAGTACTACGACTACAAATACTATTACTACTACTACTACTACTACTACTACTACTACTACTACTACTACTACTACTAATACTACTAATACTACTGCTGCCGCTGCTTGCTGCTGCTGCTGCTACTGCTGCTGCTGCTGCTGCTACTAGTGCTGCTGCTGCTAGCTGCTGCTACTACTGCTACTACTACTACTACTACTACTACTACTACTACTACTACTACTACTGCCACTACATTACTACTACTATGCTGCTGTGCTACTGCGCTACTACTACTACTACTACTACTGCTGCCACCACAACTACTGCCACTGCTGCTGCAACTGCTAGTGCTTAGCAGCTGCAGTACTGCGGCTAAATGCCCACTGTTACTACTACTACTACTACTGCTACTACTACTACTACTACTGCTACTACTACTGCTGCTGCTGCTAGCTACTGCTGCTGCTGCAACTGCTGGTGCTTGCTGCAAGTGCTGCTACTACTGCTACTACTACTACTATGCTGCTGCACTACTACTGCTACTACTACTACTAGTGCTGCTGCTGCTGCTGCTGCTGCTGAACAGCAGCAGCAGCAGCAGCAGCTGCTGCTGCTACTACTACTACTACTACTGCTACTACTGCTACTACTGCTTCTTCTGTTACAACCTCTATTATTACTTGAAATGGCACTATTGTGAGTATCATTACAACTACCAAGTGAAACATAGAAATGCCCCTTTAACATCAACCTCAAAAATTAATTTTTACCTCTTCCAAAGTTGTATCCGATACACCATATGTGTCAATGCCCAATTGGGTAGGTACGAGTTTGAGTTATATCCAGCTGATGGAAGAAATGGTCAAGAGGCACTTGCATGTTGTCTGGAGTCCTTTGGGCAAATTAAATGTTGAGATCAGTACCAACATGCTCAACCAAAAGTAGCTTTTGGACACATGGATTGAATGTAGCCAACAATAGTCTGTAAAGCTTTGCTCAATGCTCTCTGAAAATGAAGAGCAAGACAAAGAATAGATATGGTAGAAATGTATTTATTGAAAAATGCTTAGAAATTTTGTAAAAATTGCATTAAAAAAAAATTGGAAAAAGAACATGAAATCGAAGAAAAACTGTCATTATTTTAAATGATATATATATATATTTATATATATATATATATATATATATATATATATATATATATATACAATATTTTCTATCACAGTAGAATAAAATTTCATAATTTTTTCAACCTTATACATATATATATATATATATATATATATATATATATATATATATATATATTATATTGTATTAAAAACAAACACATAAAAAATCAATTAACAAAAAAGAATTTTTAAAAAATCAACAAAAACAGTATTTTGTGAACACTGAGAAGATGGATAATTACTCACATATGAAATACAATATACTTTTATTGTTAATGTGATGAATGAATCATGCCATCAGGATTGCTTAAAGACATCTTTAACATCTTTGAATTACTTATATTTTTCTATTCATCAGCAAAAGCCAAATTGCAATCAAATTGTAACATCTGTATAGTTGTTGAGAGTCAAAACACTTACTGTCTTTTGCTGCTGGTTGAGATGATGTGCTAGCATTGTCCTGTAAGTAAATAAATTGAAAAAAATTTGAGATTTTTCAAAGGTTGTTGTCACATAGTTGTTTATAAGTAGTATAAATTTTTCAGAAAGAGAAGGCATGTGAAGCACAGAAATGTGAAAAGATATTGTAAAAGGAAAAAACAGAGAGGCAGAGAGAGTAATTATAGCAGAAGTAGAAATAAAGTTATAAAGGCAGAAGAGAAAGAGGAAAAAATAAAGAGCTCTCAACTCTCTTCAGTGAACTCAATAATTTGAAGGTGTTGAAATTTTGGAAAAGCTTAACTTCTTACTTTACTCTGTTCTATACCCTACCTACTGAAAAAAGAAAAAACATATCCTAAGGTAATATACATAATCTAAAGTAAAGACTTAGCTCAAGGTTGTACAGTCTCATGATTACCTGTTTGATGGGTATATCCTTATGCTAATTAATCAAATACTATTAAAAAGGTGATCAGGAAAAAGCATTATTTGAAAGATAGAAAATAAGGGATTTTAAAGAATGATACGACATACATATTCCATTGCAGTGGTTTCTGTCTTCTTGACAATAAGCCTGAAATCATGGCCAATGTTGTGTTTGAGGAAGGCTGGTGAGCCACAGCACAAGTAGTTTTCCTTTGATGAAGGAGGGCTATACGGTCACTAAGAATGTCAGCCTCATCAAGGTGGTGTGTTGGATAGCAAGATTGTGCGGCCTGGAAAAAAAGGAGTTTTATTATGAACTGTGGAGAAGGATTCGACAATTTTATTTTCTTGAGGCCAATAGAAGATATGCCAACAGTCCATAGGGTTCTTCCGAGTGTTCACATCACATTTTTAAAAAGCAGTTTTTTAAATATATTCAATATATATGCTATGTAAATATAAATGAAGATCTCAGGTATCACAAAAGAGATTTTCATCACAGAAATTCTTATGAATATATATCCTGTTCAGTTTTGAAAAATAATAATTGACATATTTAGTTGCCATGAATGATTTGACAAAAGATATGACAAAATAATTTCGTTGCTTGAATAAAGAAACCAAAAGAAAGAGAAATTAATACTTGAAAAACATTAATGAAAACATGAAGAAGAAAAAACAAAACATTATTTGCGCTACTTCAAAAAAAGATAGTAAAGGCGAAAAAAAGTGTTTTAATTAATAAAATTAGTACTTTTGAACTCCAGATCTTAAATAACTTTATCTTAAATATAAATATGAAGCACGGAAGGCCACAGATAGGACAATCTAAAATTATCATCAGTACTTATGTCCATAATCTCAACTGGCAAGTCAAGAGTCATTAGCGTTTTTGGAACATCAATGAAAACTGAACCTCATTATCCCTATACTAAAACTGCAGTCAAAAGGGAAAGGGCGTAAAAAGAGGCGGATAGGCTATCAGATGCCACATAAATCAGTTGGTAGAAGAACGGAAAATAGCAGTGAGGTATTCATGATTCAAATTCTGTTATCGACTATCTGGTGGCAGGGCTGATCTCATCTAACCAACCCTATCCTAAGGTTTGATGGAGCCTTAATAGTCTCCATGACTGCAGAGGTTATGAAAGCGACGTTGCAGAACTTATTCATTGTCTCAAGGTTTGAAAATAAGCAGTTCTATTTCCTTGTGTCATGCACCAATTGAATTCCTAAAAGCTTAATTGTATCAAGAGGCTGCAGGATGGAAAAAAACAACCAACCAAGGGACACAAGATAAAATGGAGAAGACTTAAGTTGAAAAGAAGTGGAATGTCAATGGACAAGCCAGGGAAAGCTTGCTCAACACAGCAGGCAAAGGTGATGATGACCAAGAAAATGGTTGGCTCTGAAACTAGTACTACAAGATTGTAATTTTATAAAGTTACAGAAAAAGTTCATCTCATGAAATTCTCAGACTGCATGCATGTATCCAAAAAAAGTAATACATTTTTTAGCAGTTTTTGAGCAGTAGTGGGTATCTTCTCTTACAACTTTCTGCTGTTATTTAAGAGAGAGAGAGAGAGAGAGAGAAAGAGAGAGAGAGAGAGAGAGAGAGAGAGAGAGAGAGAGAGAGAGAGAGAGAGAGAGAGAGAACTACCTAGTCTGTTTTGTGTGATGAGGTTCCAGATGTTTTGCGCCCATGAGGATCACTGACCGCCTACTGGTGGTTCATCTAGAATGATTGTCTTTGACTTTCCTACAAAGTACAAGGCCACATAGCCTCCTTTTCATGCCATATGAGAGTTCATTAACAGGTGTATTCTTAAGTATAAAGGAGGTCAACATCGTTCAACAGTCTTGAAATGAAGAAACATAGTAACTAAACTTCCCAATTGTTTAATGTCCCTTAGTCTCCAAGAACTTGATATGAAGAGAGTATTGTGATGAAAGAACACAAAGGTAAGAAGACAGAAAATAGAAGCTAATGTTTGACTTGCCAGATTCTAGAACAGGACTTCATGATAGAGAAGAGTAGTGGAATATCAGAAAGTAAAATGTAATATTAAGACTGACTAGGTGCTGTTTTGTTAATGTTGCATCTGTGAATACAAGTTTTGTGGTATAAATTATCTCAGATGAATTAACTTTCTCTTGCACTATATATGATCCTGCTAGGTATATATTAAACCTAGACAGGAATAAAGATATTTGCTTATCATGGTATGCAAAACTACCATTTAGAAACAAAACGTATCTGATAGAGGATAAATTTTCTAAAATTACAACTTTAATCATCTTCTTTTTGCCTTAAAAAACATTCTGATGATGGAAAGTAATTAAAAAGTTATTATCATTCTTACTTTGGTTATTTTAATGCCTGCATACTAAGGAATATATTATAACTGAGCACAGATAAGCTTGTTGGGAAGACTTGATCCTAATAATCTACGGTTTAATTTCTAGATTAACTGCTATTCACTAGTCTATCACAGTCTTAAATGATATAAAAATTCATATCATTAATCGCTATTGGTTTTTTTAAGGAATGTATTGAAATCAATCCAGTAGGTGGAGAAAAAGTCTACATAAAAATATATAAATTAAAAAAAGTTGAATAAAACAAATGTATAATTTTTCTATAGCACTCAATGCTAAAAATAAAAAGAAATGTATCATCTCAATTTCGTTTCTGCTCTGTTTGATAAAACTTTCTGCATTTTGGCCTTCATGGCTGTGTAAAATATCATGTGCTGCATCACTGTCATGCTGTAAATAATTGATAAAAAGATGAATATCAATGAGTCATCTTCAGACTCAGGAATGATGCGAAAAGTGTTCGGAAAAATCTGCAAGGACCTTTTTCAACTGATTCATACAACATTATAGTTTCAGCACTCATTTTGAAGATATGATGAGAAATCTGTATTGCCGAATTTCTTGAAACTTACACAATAAATCATTACATTTTTCAAGCTACTTTCAACCCACACAGTATTATGAAAAGCTCATTTGATGTGCATAAAAAACTGACATGACATTTTTAATGAATTATACAACAAACAAAAATTGCAAGGAATCTTCAACTGAAAACATTTAGTATTGTGCA
>JAWDGP010006538.1:0-12500 GCA_033675545.1 Elysia crispata
AGTGGAAAGCTGAACATGTTCTAGAGAAAGTTCCTCTGAATATCCATCTAGCGCGGCATGTAAATAGTGCAAGATTGATGCACAGTTTCAATTTTTATTTTTGTTTTTGTTCAGTTCTTCTTCTTCATCTTCATCTTCTTCTTCTTCTTCTTCTTCTTCTTCTTCTTCTTCTTCTTCTTCTTCTTCTTCTTCTTCTTCTTCTTCTTCTTCTTCTTCTTCTTCTTCTTCTTCTTCTTCTTCTTCTTCTTCTTCTTCTTCTACTACTACTACTACTAATACTAATACTACAACACCTACTACTACTACTACTACTACTACTACTACTACTACTACTACTACTACTACTACTACTACTACTAATATTTACTACTACTACTACTACTACTACATCTACTACTACTACTACTAGTACTACTACTACTACTACTACTTATACTACTTCTTCTTCTTCTAGTACTACTACTTCTACTACTACTACTACTACTACTACTACTACTACTACTACTACTACTACTACTACTACTACTACTACTACTACTACTACTACTACGATTACTACTACTACTACTACTACTACTACTACTACTACTACTACTACTACTACTACTACTACTACTACTACTACTACTACTACTACTACTACTACTATTACTACTACTACTACTACTACTACTACTACTACTACTACTACTACTACTACTACTACTACTACTACTACTACTACTACTACTACTACTGGTGCTACTACTTCTATAACTACTAAAACATCTACTACTATTACTACTACTACTACTACTACTACTACTACTACTACTACTACTACTACTACTACTACTACTACTACTACTACTACCACTATTACTCTGATTCTCTCTCTTTTGTTTTGTGTGTGTGTGGGGGGGTGTGGGGGGCAATTGGAGGTCCCTCTGTAACTGCGCTTTTCTCTCATTCAAATTAACCAAACTGCTACTGCGGTCCACCGTAAACAATTTCCTTCACTAAAGGTCTCTCTATTTATTCCAATTCTCCACCTTATCTCTCTTTCAAAAACTTCCTTTTGTTTATCTCTGGCTTAAATGGCCTTTTTTTCAATTCCTCTACGACCCTTTTCTCCTCCTGTTGTTATCCTCTTTCTTTATCAAAGCTTTTCTCTTCCTCTCTCTACTCTATGTACATTTCCAAGCATTAGTCAAGACTATGGTTGAATTTAGGAGAGAGGTAGAGAGAGAGAGAGACATAGAGAGAGAGAGAGATTGAGAGAGAGAGATTGAGAAAGAGAGACATAGGGAGAAAGAGAGGAGAGACGGATTTGACATTCACTTCTTGCAGAGTAATCTCAGAGCGAGACAAAGTCCGTCCCGTTAAGTCGAATTGAAATCAATTTATTAATTTTATAACCAGATGTTTCAACATGGCATCAAACACGATAATGATTTGTGTCTTTAAAATCTTTTTGACTCATTATTTTTTTTTTTAATAGAGAAAGAGACTGATATGCATAGGGGCTTTTAAATTAAATAAAAAAAAAAACATCTCTGTTGGACACCTTGCATAGTAAAAAGTTAGAAAAGATGACAAGAAAAATTACGGTTAGAAAAAATAGATAATTTCTAGTAATAAGTGGTTTTGAGGGATTAATGGCTGAGTTTATCGTGCTCGACTATTGTTTTTGAATTTTTTTTTTAAATTATTAAGCATAACGATTTTTGTAAAGGATATCCAAACTCTACTAATGTCTTTTATCAAACTTTTGCAATGTACAAAATTGTCTCTTGGTACAGATAATTATATCTAAATCTAGTTGGGGAGAGGGGGCTGGCGATTAGAATGTAGAGGATCGTGAGGATATAGGTAGAAAAAAAAACTAACATATCAATTAACACTTATTAGAGTAGAGCTAGGATTAGAAAGTAGTTAAAAAGAGAGGACAAATTTATAAGTTTTGAGACACATCTCCTTGCCATTTGTGTACCTACAATCCTGCCCTAACCTAACCGCTCACCCCCCCCCCCCCCCCCAACCCTTGCCCCTCCGCCCAATCCGAACACCGTCGCAATAGAAGTACATTATTTTATCAAAGGAAAAATATTATCAAATCTTTTTGTACTTTCAAAATGTAAAGCAATTTCAACTATTTCATCGCCACAAGAGAATCGTTTTGGTCAACTCCATAAAATTGATCAAAGAAAATCGGCTATCTTTAAAAAAAAAAGAGAAAAAAAATCATTAACCTAACGCTTTGACACTGATGATGAATTCATTCGTCCTGAAAAAGAGAGTAAGAAAACATAGTCATGATTCCTCATACCTATTTGCTTCACTTGTCCTAGAAGAGAGAGAGAATAGATATAAGTATAATGGGCAAAGAAATAAAAAAAACGGATATGAAATATGCAGCAAAATGAATATACGTCGTTTTATTATAACGTCCACCATAACATGCTTCCACAATTCATAAGAGTAATTTATATGCGCATAAAAATACACATTGACTAAAAATACACAACTTCAGTAAAAATAAATATATATTTTCTTATTCCAAAAAGTCGAATTCTTTTCCAAAAACCTAAAAATACATTTTATTTATAAAAAAAGGCTTAATAAGTATTCCTATTAATTATCTAACATCAATTAAAGATTTTGAGATTTAAAAGATTTTAAAGAAGAAGAAGAAGAAGAAGAAGAAGAAGAAGAAGAAGAAGAAGAAGAAGAAGAAGAAGAAGAAGAAGAAGAAGAAGAAGAAGAAGAAGAAGAAGAAGAAGAAGAAGAAGAAGAAGAAGAAGAAGTAACTCGACACTGTTTCTGTGTTTCTAACAATCTCTTCTCTCTCTCTATCTCTCTCTCTCTCTCTCTCTCTCTCTCTCTCTCTGTTAATCTTATTATATTCATAATAGTCATATATTTTTTATTTGATGAAATCTATATTTTTTCACTTTTTTTATATTAATTTCCCCTAAACTATTTTTTTTCTCTTTTCATCTCGCTTATCTTTATATTTTAATCCCTTTTTTTTTCCATTTCGGTATCTCCCTATCTTTTATTACGTTTTTATGTCTCATCTAATACCATTTCGATTTGAGAATTTCTGTTTTACAACTTTCCTTTCACAATGATATTTATTATTATTAGTTCATTCCAGTTACACAATTGCATATAAGAAATTGACCCCTTGAGTTGATTTTTTATATTTTTTTGCACCTAAGTTTTAATTCACATATACTCAAGTTTCAACAGGAAATAAGACAGTCTGTATCTACTTTGTGAACGACTCATTGATGCGTAATAGACGATCAATCAATGTCGTCACTAGCATTTTCCGGAACACCACATTTAGAACTATATCTTGTGTAATTACTACTTACAACTCTGTGAGTCTATCTATCACATACTGTTTTAAGCGGTATAATTTTTATACCGAAAACGCAAATATTGATAGATGCAGCGTCTATTTGATTTTATATAATATCACTGATAAAATTATATTTAAGCATCGTTACCGACCAATAAAATATTGGTTAAGTTAAAAGCAAAAATTAGCTGTAAAGCTTAGTGGCTTGATTTACCTGCAACAGAATTCACCAATGAAAGCGAGCTGCTCTTTTCATTCATAGACGTAAAAGAATTTTCCTAAATTTCAAATTATTGTGAATGGAAGACTAAAACAATGAAAAACAAAATTGAAGATGTTTCTCTGTTTCCTCTCCTAAATGAATACAAAAATATTAAATGTCAGCCTGTAGTGAACCATTTATCACACCAAACTAAAATTGACTGATACAGGTAGTATTTCATCCAAAGCTCTCCATGTCATCTTCATGATACAGGCCTATTGTATAAATGTTTTACATTTTTTTTGTCCTTTTGTGTTTTTCCTTTCCCATTGGTTTTTATTTACAAGTATGTTTCCATAATGTTATTTACGTTATTGTATTTTGTGCTTTGAGGTTTTTTTTTCTTTTTTAAATTCAGTTTAATTTTTAAGCCTCTTTACATTTGTTTTATGATAAAGAGATTAAAATTTTATTTCTAGACATTCATACTGATTACTAGTTTTTCGCGCTTTTCATTGCAAAAACGTTTTAGAAACATTTCCATTTGTGGAAATAAAATCCCCTACATGTTTTAGTGGAACTTAATGCACGACTTTATCGTTCTTATTAACAACTAATTAAGAGTAAATGAACGTTCTAAAAATAGTTTCAAAATATAAGATCTACATTTAAAGTTTCCAAGACACCAAGAATTCTTATCTTATCAAAATCAAGAACGTAAATGACTTATTTAATAAGATAATGAAATTTCAACTTATAAATGTTTCTTTATCCATCGGCAGTACAATTTACTTCCTCGCTCTCACCTATGAATGCATTGCAGGTATTTAATAGTTTCAATGTGAAATTTTTTAAATAAATATCATTTTTTTTATAAAATATAGTTTTATGTTGGATAGAAAAATATAGAAATAAATTATAGTACAAACCAATTATTATGTTTCTTGTATCGCATTAGGTTACTTCCGATTCAAAGTGAAAGCTAATCTGGTAAAGGTAATGAATCGAGATCAATAGATCAGGTGATGGCTCAAAAAGTGGAAATTCCATATCTCCGGCCAAAGAAGTACATCATTCTTCGTTGGTTGCAACACAAGAATAAAGAAGACAAACCTTTATGTACGACTCAAAAGAGAGATATTAGAAAGCTTTCCTATCGAATGTCATACTTTTTGGCCGGGAACACGCCGCAAACCTTAGGCAATTTACATATACAGTAGTCCTCCCTCTCCATAGAGAAGGAATCCGTCTGTTATAAAAAATAGTGGTCACTTACCAAAATTCACAATCCTTCCATATCTTATAAAAAACGACACTAGAGAGTATTAATTTAATGGTTCACTAACACCATGCTGCTCAAGACTCCGAGTATTCAATATGATTACAGAGTGTTACTCACTAAAATACTATATAAAAGGCATTTTGTCATCCCCTATCTTCCAATTGATTGCTGAAATATATTGAGGTGCCTCATTCTTAATACCTAGGGTTGCCTTTGGTGCCTGAAATGCACTATTTCAAATTACTCTACGTTTGCAAAAAAAATGAAAACGAACAACTTACCTATTTCCTTTTTACTTGGAACGCCGCAACTCTTTCAGCCCAAGAGGATCTTATAGAAAGCCCTGGCGTGAAAATAATCTGACGCTGTACTGAACTGAACAAAAACAGAAATAAAAACAAGACAGTCTGTATCTACTTTGTGAACGACTCATTGATGCGTAATAGACGATCAATCAATGTCGTCACTAGCATTTTCCGGAACACCACATTTAGAACTATATCTTGTGTAATTACTACTTACAACTCTGTGAGTCTATCTATCACATACTGTTTTAAGCGGTATAATTTTTATACCGAAAACGCAAATATTGATAGATGCAGCGTCTATTTGATTTTATATAATATCACTGATAAAATTATATTTAAGCATCGTTACCGACCAATAAAATATTGGTTAAGTTAAAAGCAAAAATTAGCTGTAAAGCTTAGTGGCTTGATTTACCTGCAACAGAATTCACCAATGAAAGCGAGCTGCTCTTTTCATTCATAGACGTAAAAGAATTTTCCTAAATTTCAAATTATTGTGAATGGAAGACTAAAACAATGAAAAACAAAATTGAAGATGTTTCTCTGTTTCCTCTCCTAAATGAATACAAAAATATTAAATGTCAGCCTGTAGTGAACCATTTATCACACCAAACTAAAATTGACTGATACAGGTAGTATTTCATCCAAAGCTCTCCATGTCATCTTCATGATACAGGCCTATTGTATAAATGTTTTACATTTTTTTTGTCCTTTTGTGTTTTTCCTTTCCCATTGGTTTTTATTTACAAGTATGTTTCCATAATGTTATTTACGTTATTGTATTTTGTGCTTTGAGGTTTTTTTTTCTTTTTTAAATTCAGTTTAATTTTTAAGCCTCTTTACATTTGTTTTATGATAAAGAGATTAAAATTTTATTTCTAGACATTCATACTGATTACTAGTTTTTCGCGCTTTTCATTGCAAAAACGTTTTAGAAACATTTCCATTTGTGGAAATAAAATCCCCTACATGTTTTAGTGGAACTTAATGCACGACTTTATCGTTCTTATTAACAACTAATTAAGAGTAAATGAACGTTCTAAAAATAGTTTCAAAATATAAGATCTACATTTAAAGTTTCCAAGACACCAAGAATTCTCATCTTATCAAAATCAAGAACGTAAATGACTTATTTAATAAGATAATGAAACTTTAACTTATATCTGTTTCTTTATCCATCGGCAGTACAATTTACTTCCTCGGTCTCACTTATGAATGCATTATAGGTATTTAATAGTTTCAATGTAAAATTTATTAAATAAATATCATTTTTTATTGTAAAATATAATTATATGTTGGGTAGAAAAATATAGAATTAAATTATAGTACAAACCAATCATTATGTTTCTTGTATCGCATTAGATTTCTTCAAAGTAAAAGCTAATCTGGTAAAAGTAATGAATAGAGATCAATAGATCAGGTGATGGCTCAAAAAGTGGAAATTCCATATCTCCGGCCAATGAAGTACATCATTCTTCGTTGGTTGCAACACAAGAATAAAGAAGAAAAACCTTTATGTACGACTCAAAAGAGAGATATTAGAAAGCTTTCCTATCGGATGTCATACTTTTTGGCCGGAAACACGCCGCCAACCTTAGCCAATTTATATATACAGTAGTCCTCCCTCTCCATAGAGAAGAAATCCGTCTGTTATTAAAAATAGTGGTCACTTACCAAAATTCACAATCCTTCCATATCTTATAAAAAACGACACTAGAGAGTATTAATTTAATGGTTCACTAACACCATGCTGCTCAAGACTCCAAGTATTCAATATGATTACTGATACTCACTAAAATACTATATAAAAGGTTTTTTGTCATTCCCTATCTTCCAATTGATTGCTGAAATATATTGAGGTGCCTCATTCTTAATACCTAGGGTTTCCTTTGGAGCCTGAAATACACTATTTCAAATTACCCTAAGCTTCCAACAAAAAAGAAAACGAACAATTTACCCATTTCCTTGTTACTTGGAACGCCGCAACTCTTATAGCCCAAGAGAATCTTATAGAAAGACCTGGCGTGAAGAAAACCTAACGCTGTTCTCAACTGAACAAAAACAAAAATAAAAACAAGACAGTCTGTATCTACTTTGTGAACGACTCATTGATGCGTAATAGACGTACAACCAATGTCGTCACTAGCATTCTCCGGAACACCACATTTAGAACTATTTCTTGTGTAATTACTACTTACAACTCTGTGAGTCTATCTATCACATACTGTTTTAAGCGGTATAATTTTTATACCGAAAACGCAAATATTGATAGATGCAGCGTCTATTTGATTTTAAATAATATCACTGATAAAATTATATTTAAGCATCGTTACCGACCAATAAAATATTGGTTAAGTTAAAAGCAAAAATTAGCTGTAAAGCTTAGTGGCTTGGTTTACCTGCAAAAGAATTCACCAATGAAAGCGAGCTGCTCTTTTCATTCATAGACGTAAAAGAATTTTCCTAAATTTCAAATTATTGTGAATCGAAGACTAAAACAATGAAAAACAAAACTGAAGATGTCTCTCTGTTTCCTCTCCTAAATGAATACAAAAATATTAAATGTCAACCTGTAGTGAACCATTTATCACACTAAACTAAAATTGACTGATACAGGTAGTATTTCATCCAAAGCTCTCCATGTCATCTCCATGATTCAGGCCCATTGTATAAATGTTTTACAATTTTTTTTTGTTCCTTTGGGGTTTTTCTTTTCCCATTAATGTTTATTTACAAGTATGTTTCCATAATGGTATTTACGTTATTATAATTTGTACTTTGAGTTTTTTTGTTGTTTTTTTTTAATTCAGTTTCATTTTTACGCCTCTTTAGATTTTTTTTTATGATAAATAGTTTAAAATTTTATTTCTAAACAGTCATATTGATCCCTAGTTTTTCGCGCTTTTCATTGCAAAAACGTTTTAGAAACATTTCCATTTGTGGAAAAAAATCTCCCATATGTTTTAGTGGAACTTAATGCACGACTTCATCGTTCTTATTAACAACTAATAAGGAGTGAATGAACGTTCTAAAAATAGTTTCAAAATATAAGATCTACATTTAAAGTTTCCAAGACACCAAGAATTCTCATCTTATCAAAATCAAGAACGTAAATGACTTATTTAATAAGATAATGAAACTTCAACTTATATATGTTTCTTTATCCATCGGCAGTACAATTTACTTCCTCGCTCTCACCTATGAATGCATTGCAGGTATTTAATAGTTTCAATGTGAAATTTATTAAATAAATATCATTTTTTATTATAAAATATAGTTTTATGTTGGATAGAAAAATATAGAATTAAATTATAGTACAAACCAATTATTATGTTTCTTGTATCGCATTAGATTACTTCCGATTCAAAGTAAAAGCTAATCTGGTAAAGGTAATGAATAGAGATCAATAGATCAGGTGATGGCTCAAAAAGTGGAGATTCCATATCTCCGGCCAAAAGAATACTTCATTCTTCGTTGGATGCAACACAAGTAAAAAGAAGAAAAAATATTTCTGTACGACTCAAAAGAGAGATATTAGAAAGCTTTCCTATCGGATGTCATGCTTTTTTGGCCGGGAACACGCCGCCAACCTTAGCCAGTTTATATATACAGTAGTCCTCCCTCTCCATAGCAAAGGAATCCGTCTGTTATCAAAAATAGTGGCCACTTACCAAAATTCATGATCCTTCCCTCTCTTATAAAAAATACGACACTAGAGAGTACTAATTTAATGGTTCACTAGGACCATGATGCTCAAGACTCCAAGTATTCAATAGGATTACTGCTACTGACTAAAATACTGTATAAAAGGCTTTTTGTCATCCCCTATCTTCCAATTGATTGCTAAAATATATTGAGGTGCCTAAAATATTGGACCAAACTCTACGTGCTCCCGCTCTCATTCTTGATACCTAGGGTTGCCATCGGTGCCTGAAATACACTATTTCAAATTACCCTACGCTTCCAATAAAAAAAGAAAACAAACAATTAACCCATTTCTTTGTTACTTGGAACGCCGCAACTCTTTCAGCCTAGGAGAATCTTAAAGAAAGCCCTGGCGTGATGAAAATCTAGCGCTGTCCTCAACTAAACAAAAACAAAAATTAAAATTGAAACAGTGCATCAATCTTGCACCATTTAAGAGATCACATGCCGCGCTAGATGGATATTCAGAGGAACTTTCTCTAGAACATGTTTAAAAGCTTTCCACTCAAGCCGTCTGCGGTGGGATGAGGTAAGAAGTATGTGTCAGGCTTATGGTGGAGATTTACTGACCCTATTTTTGATTTTATTGCGGGTAACTTTGTAAATATAAAGGAAAAAATCGTCTCTAAATCCATGTTAGGTAAGAATACATTTAAAAAAAAAATTTAAAACTTTAAACAATGAAAACTTTAAACAATTGCTTTTCCTCAGTTTCTACCTATCTCTGTCTCTTTAAGACTCTCCCTACCTGTCTCTGTGTCTACTCTGGTTTTTTTTTTCTTCAAAATATTTTTTTACCAAACCTGTTTAAAGTAAACACTTTTAATCAGGCTTCCTTCTTTTTTTATTTGAAATGAAAATTATTTTTACCCAATACGGTATTATCTATTTTATTTCATGTCTTTGGTAAGTATAATGGTGATACAAATATGTGAGTAGCATCCATTATCCCTTTGCATGTAATTTATATTGGTTTGCTTTCTATTGCATTAGCCTAAAGTATGATCACGTTCGAAAGGTCTTCAAATGGATTGATAATATTGAGCTGGTAAATGCTATCTTGATAACAAAGCGTTTTTAAATTTTATTATAAACATGACAAAATAACGTAACTGAATATGTTCATATTTGTTCTAAGTTATAAAATCTTATGTAGCGGAAAATATTCGAACCTTGGAAGAGAGAGAGAGAAAAAGAGAGAGATATAGATAGAAGAGGGAGAAAGAGAGATAAAGAGAGAGACAGAGAGAGAAACACAGAGAATGACAGAAACAGAGACAGAGAAATTCAGATGAATAAAATTAGTTCCGTTATTACAAATCTAGCTTAAAAAAATACATAAAAAACCTTAAAGTAAACACAATGAAATGAAAGAACCAGGCAACATTTTTAGATTATCTTCAACAAAAGTAATGAACTCAACTATAAAGCAGTAAAATAAAAGTATTAATATTCAAAGTTTGATGTATCTTTCTTAAACTGGAAAACTGAAGATAGCCTCAAGTAATCATTGAAGTGTAAGTAAAATCAGATTTCTGTTCTTAAAAAAAGAACTAGAAAATTAACCTCATGATATAAGCTCAAAAACATGGAAATTCTATTTCTGTGCAAGAAAAAGATTTATATTATTAGAGAGCGTTTTTTAGGACCTGGTGTTTCTAATACACTCTATGGCATTTTTAATCTGTTAGTCTTTTCTGATTTCTTTTGCAAGCTAACTACATATAAATTTTTAATCACTTAAAGATGGTGTTTATCTATATACTAATTAAAGCTTTATGAGTGCTCTTTCCAGATACAATTTTTTTCAGTAATTTTCGCATTTGTTAAAATGCGCTTTTATTATTATTGGTTTGCGTCATTTGTTATTCCATAAGCCTCAAAATATATTTAGATTAAGTAATATTCAGATAAAATTCGGATTAATTAATATAATTCATACATGAATTAATAAATGTTTATACATATATATATATATATATATATATATATATATATATATATATATATATGTATATATCTATACATGTATCATCTCTGTCACACTTTGAAGCTTAGGTAAACTTTTATTTTTTTTGCTCAATACTGTCAGTACACTTATACATTGAAGATAACTTGAAAAAAAATACTTATAAGGAAAACGGCAAAAAAAAACATACAAGTAATACAAAACACGATTAACTTGCTTTATTTTCATCAAGCAAAAAAAAAACAACAAAAAAACAAACAGTTTTAAGCGTTCTGTAAGGACATAACAGTTATAGACATCTAATATCAAAAGAAAATAGGAAAACATAATGAGTGTTTAGTCAAAGTTTATTGCAGGTATTTTAAATATGAAACGAATTATGTTTTCAGAAAAAAAAATATATCTTAACCATTCTTCTTTCACTGCAATAATATCTCGATTATATTTTGAAGAGTGGTCAGCTACATCAAGGAAACATTCTAGTCTGAATCATCTTCTTCTTCTTCTCTTCTTCTTCTTCTTCTTCTTCTTCTTCTTCTTCTTCTTCTTCTTCTTCTTCTTCTTCTTCTTCTTCTTCTTCTTCTTCTTCTTCTTCTTCTTCTTCTTCTTCTTCTTCTTCTTCTTCTTCTTCTTCTTCTTCTTCTTCTTCTTCTTCTTCTTCTTCTTCTTCTTCTTCTTCTTCTTCTTCTTCTTCTTCTTCTTCTTCTTCTTCTTCTTCTTCTTCTTCTTCTTCTTCTTCTTCTTCTTCTTCTTCTTCTTCTTCTTCTTCTTCTTCTTCTTCTTCTTCTTCTTCTTCTTCTTCTTCTTCTTCTTCTTCTTCTTCTTCTTCTTCTTCTTCTTCTTCTTCTTCATCTTCTAATTCTTCATCTAATTCTTCTAATACTTCTTCTAATTCTTCTTTTTCTTCTTCTTCTTCTTCTTCTTCTTCTTCTTTTTTTTCTTAAGTAATCTGCTCTACCAGCATCAGGGAAACACTCTATTCTGTATCATGTTACATTTCTTTAATCATCTTCTCTAATAACTTCATCTCCTTAAAGGCCATAATTTCTTTGAACACTTCTAGCTCTTCTAGAATTAAAAGTTCCTTAGTCAACATTGTAGACTTCTCCTCATACAGATCATGAATAGCCAAAAACATTTCATGTCGATTCATTTTACCAAACCCGAGACGACGGTGAGTTCCGCTTTCTATCATTTTCCGTGAGATTCGGTCAATGCGGTCTACCAATATTTTAGACTCAATCTCTTCACTGTTTGCTATTTTTTCCTCCTCAGTTTTATTCTGAAATGCAGAGTTATATAAATCCATCCTTTGCACAAACAATTTGCGCGTTACAAGAAATTCTAATGTTGATTCCAACTCCGGAGAATTTTTCTTGTACAGATTATGAATAGCCATGAGGCACTGCCGTTGGTCTGTATCATAAGATGCCAGGTGATTGTATATTCTACCTTCCTCTACCATACGTTTTAAAGCTTCTAAGAAGAATTCCACTTTCTTCTCTTCTTTCGAATTATAAGATCGACTATCAAAAATATCCTCCGATATTAACATGCAACCTATAAGTGTATCTGTTAACGGTCTGTCATGTAGATTATAAACTAAATCACTAAGTTTAATATAGATCGATTTATCAATTTGTACTAGACGCAAAATTCTAAGGTCGTCCATGAACAAAATATCT
>JAWDGP010006538.1:17500-44141 GCA_033675545.1 Elysia crispata
TCAACATTAGAATTTCTTGTAACGCGTAAATTGTTTGTGCAAAGGATGGCTTTATATAATTCTGCATTTCAAAAGAAGATTGAGGAGGAAAAAATAGCAAAGAGCGAAAAGTCGATGGAAGAGATTGAGTCTGAAATCTTGGTAGACCACTATGACCGAATCTTACGGAAAATGATAGAAAGGGGAACGCGCCGTCGTCTCGGGTTTGGTAAAATGAATCGACATCAAATTTTTTTGGCTATGCGTGATCTGTATGAGGGGAAGTCTAAAAGGTTGATTGAGGAACTTTGGATTCTAGAAGAGCTAGAAATGTTCAGACAAATTATGGTCTCTCAGGCGGTGAAGTTGTTAGAGAAGATGATTAAAGAAATGTAACATGATACAGAATAGAGTGTTTCCCTGATGCTGATAGAGCAGATTATTAAAGAAAAGAAGAAGAAGAAGAAGAAAAAGAAGAAGAAGAAGAAGAAGAAGAAGAAGAAGAATTAGAAGAAGAATAAGAAGAGGAAGAAGAAGATGATTCAGACTAGAATGTTTCCCTGATGTAGCTGACCAGTCTTCAAAATATAATCGAGATATTATTGTAGTGAAAGAATAATGGTTAAAATGTATTTTTTTTCTGAAAACATAACTCGTTTCATGTTTAAAATACCTGCAATAAACTTCGACTAAACACTCATTATGTTTTCCTATTTTTTTTATATGAGATGTCTATAACTCTTCTGTCATTACAGTACGCTTAAAACTGTCTGTTTTTTTTCCCTTGATGAAAATAAAGCAAGCTAATCGTGTTTAGTATTACTTGTATATTTTTTTTTTGCCGTTTTCCTTATAAGTATTTTTTTTCAAGTTCTCTTCAATGTATAAGTGTACTACAGTATTGAGCAAAAAAAATAAAAGTTTACCTAAGCTTCAAAGTGTGACAGAGATGATAAATGTATATAAATATATACATATTTATATATATATATATATATATATATATATATTTTTATATATGTATATACATTTATTAATTCATGTATCAATTATATTAATTAATCCAAATTTTATCTGAATATTACTTGATCTAAATATATTTTGAGACTTATGGAATAACAAATCGCGCAAACCACTAATAGTAAAAGCGCATTTTAACAAAAGCGAAAATTCCTGAAAAAAATTGTATCTGGAAAGAGCACTTATAAAGCTTTAATTAGTATGTAGATAAACACCATCTTGAAATGATTAAAAATTTATATGTAGTTAGCGTGCAAAAGAAATCAGAAAAGACTAACTGATTAAAAATGCCATAGAGTTTATTAGAAACATCAGGTCCTAATAAATGCTCTCTAATAATATAAATTTTTTTTTGGCACAGAAATAGAATTTCTATGTTTTTCAGTTTAAATCATGAGGTTAATTTTCTAGTTCTTTTTTAAGAACAGAAATCTGATTTTACTTCACTTCAATGATTACTTGAGGCCATCTTCAGTTTTCCAGTTTAAGAAAGATATATCAAACTTTGAATATTAATACTTTTACTTCACTGCTTTATAGTTGAGTTCATTACTTTTGTTGAAGCTAATCTAAAAATGTTAGCGGGTTCTTTCATTTCATTGGGTTTACTTAAAGGTTTTTTTTAAAGCTAGAGATTTGTAATAACGGGACTAATTTTATTCATCTGAATTTCTCTGTCTCTGTTTCTGTCTTTCTCTGTGTTTCTCTCTCTGTCTCTCTCTCTATCTCTCTTTCTCCTACTTCTCTCTCTCTCTTTCTCTCTATATCTCTCTCTTTTTCTCTCTCTCTCTTCCAAGGTTCGAATATTTCCCGCTACATAAGATTTTATAACTTAGAACAAATATGAACATATTCAGTTACGTTTTTTTTTGTCATGTTTATAATAATTCCATTTATAAACGCTTTGTTATCAAGATAGCATTTACCGGCTCAATATTATCAATCCATTTGAAGACCTTTCGAACGTGATCATACTTTAGGCTAATGCAATAGAAAGCAAACCAATATAAATTACATGCAAAGGGATAATGGATGCTACTCACATATTTGTATCACCATTATATTTAACAAAGACATGAAATAAAATAGATAATACCGTATTGGGTAAAAATAATTTTAATTTCAAATAAAAAAAGAAGGAAGCCTGATTTAAAGTGTTTACTTTAAACAGGTTTGGTAAAAAATATTTTGAAGAAAAAAAAACGAGGGTAGACACAGATACAAGTAGGGAGAGTCTGAAAGAGACAGAGATAGGTAGAAACTGAGGAAAAGCAATTATTGTTTAAAGTTTTCATTTTTTTTTTTAAATGTATTCTTACCTAACATGGATTTAGACACGATTGTTTTTCTTTATATTCTTTATTATACCAGCAATAAAATAAAAAAATAGTGTCACTAAATCTCCACGATAAGCCTGACACATACTTCTTACCTCATCCCACCGCAGACGGCTTGAGTGGAAAGCTTTTAAACATGTTCTAGAGAAAGTTCCTCTGAATATCCATCTAGCGCAGCATGTGAACTCTTAAACCGTGCAAGATTGATGCACTGTTTCAATTTTAATTTTTGTTTTTGTTTAGTTAAGGACAGCGCTAGATTTTCTTCACGCCAGGGCTTTCTTTAAGATTCTCCTAGACTGAAAGAGTTGCGGCGTTCCAAGTAACAAAGAAATGGGTTAATTGTTTCTTTTCTTTTTTTTATTGGAAGCGAAGGGTAATTTGAAATAGTGTATTTCAGGCTCCGATGGCAACCCTAGGTATCAGGAATGAGAGCGGGAGCACGTAGACTTTGGTCCAATATTTTAGGCACCTCAATATATTTTAGCAATCAATTGGAAGATATGGGATGACAAAAAGCATTTTATACAGTATTTTATTGAGTAACAGTAATCCTATTGAATACTTGGAGTCTTTAGCATCATGGTCCTAGTGAACCATTAAATAAGTACTCTCTAGTGTCCTAATTTTTATAAGAAAGGGGAGGATCATGAATTTTGGTAAGTGACCACTATTTTTTATAACAGACGGATTTCTTTGCTATGGAGAGGGAGGACTTCTGTATATATAAATTGGCTAAGGTTGGCGGCGTGTTCCCGGCCAAAAAAGTATGACATGTGATGGGAAAGTTTTCTAATATCTATCTTTTGAGTCGTACAGAAAGAGTTTTTCTTCTTTTTACTTGTGTTGCATCCAACGAAGGATGAAGTATTCTTTTGGCCGGAGATATGGAATCTCCACTTTTTGAGCCATCACCTGATCTATTGATCTCTATTCATTGCCTTTACCAGATTAGCTTTTACTTTGAACTGGAAGTAATCTAATGCGATGCAAGAAACGTTATAGATGGTTGGTACTATAATTTAATTCTATATTTCTCTATCCAACATATAAATATATTTTACAATAAAAAATGATTTTTATTTACTACATTTCAAATTGAAATTATTAAAAACCTACAATGCATTCAAAGGTGAGAAGGAGGAAGTAAATTGTACTGCCGATGGATACAGAAACATATATAAGTTGAAATTTCATTATCTTATTAAATAAGTCATTTACGTTCTTGATTTTGATAAGATGAGAATTCTTGGTGTCTTGGAAACTTTAAATGTAGATCTAAAATTTTGAAACTCTTTTTAGTACGTTCATTTATTCCTTATTAGTTGTTAATAAGAAAGATAAAGTCGTGCATTAAGTTCCACTAAAACATGTAAGAGATTTTTGTCCACAAATGGAAATGTTTCTAAAACGTTTTTGCAATGATATTATTTAAAATCAAATAGATGCTGCACCTATGAATATTTGCGTTTTCGGTATAAAAATTATATCGCTTCAAACAGTATGTGATAGATTCACTTACAGAGTTGTAAGTAGTAAATAAACAAGATATAGTAAGTACACAATGGGGTATTCCGGAGAATGCTTGTGACGACATTGGTGGATCGTCTATTACGCATGAATGAGTTGTTCACAAAGTAGATACAGACTGTCTTATTACCTGTTGAAATTTGAGTACATGTGAATTAAAACATAGGTGCAAGATATATTAAAAATCAACTCAAGGCGTTAATTTTTTATATGCAATTTTGTAACTGGAATGAACAAAAACTACTACTACCACAACCACTACCACTACCACTACTACTACTACTACTACTACTACTACTACTACTACTACTACTACTACTACTACTACTACTACTACTACTACTACTACTACTACTACTACTACTACTACTACTACTACTACTACTACTACTACTACTACTACTACTACTACTACTACTACTACTACTACTACTACTACTACTACTACTACTACTACTACTACTACTACTACTCTTATTCTCTCTCTTTTGCTTTGTGTGTATGGGGGGGGGTGGGGGGCAGTTGGGGGTCACTCTGTTGATGCGCTCTTCTCTCATTAAAATTAACCAAACTGCCACTTCGGTCCACCGTAAATAATTTCTTTTAATAAATGTCTATCTGTTTTTTCCAATTCTCCACCTTATCTCTCTTTCAAAAACTTCCTTTTGTTTATCTCTGGCTTAAATGGCCTTTTCTTTCAATTCCTCTACGACCCTTTTCTCCTCCTGTTGTTATCCTTTTTCTTTATCAAAGCTTTTCTCTTCCACTCTCTACTCTATTTACATTTCCAAGCATTAGTCAAGACTATGGTTGAATTTAGGAGAGAGGTAGAGAGAGAGAGAGGGAGAGAGAGAGAGAGAGAGAGAGAGAGAGAGAGAGAGAGAGAGAGAGAGAGAGAGAGAGAGAGAGAGAGAGAGACATAGAGCGAAAGAGAGGAGAGACGGATTTGACATTCACTTCTTGCAGAATAATCTCAGAGCGAGACAAAGTCGGTCCCGTTAAGTCGATATGAAACCAATTTGTTAATCTCAGAACCAGATGCTCCAACATGGGATCAAACACGATAATGATTTGTGTCTTAACAATCGTTATGACTCATAATGTTTTTTTAATAGACAAAGAGACCGAGTTGCATTAAATAATAAAATAAAAAACAGCTGTGTTGGACACCTTGCATATGAAAAAGTTAGAGAAGATGACAAGAAAAATTTCGGTAGGAAAAAATAGATAATTTCTAGTAATAAGTAGTTTTGAGGGATTCATGTTTGAGTTTATCGTGCTCGACTATTGTTTTTGAATTTTTTTTTAATTATTAATTACCTTTAGAGAAGCACAACCATTTTCTGTAAAAGGATATCCAAACTCTACTAATGTCTTTTATTAAACTTTTGCAATGTGCAAAATTGCCCCATGGTACAGATAATTATATCTAAATCTAGTTGGGGAGAGGGGGCTGGCGATTTGAATATAGAGGATTGTGAAGATATAGGTAGAAAAAAAAACTAACATATCATTTAACACTTATTAGAGTAGAGCTAGAATTAGAAAGTAGTTAAAAAGAGAGGACAAATTTATAAGTTTTGAGACACCTCTCCTTCCCATTTGTGTACCTACAATCCTCTCCTGCCCTAACCTATCCGCCCACCCCCCACCCCCACTGCCCCTCCGCCCCATCCGAACACCGTCGCAATAGAAAAACATTATTTTATCAAATGAAAAATACATCAAATCTTTTTGCACCTTTGAAATGCACGACTACAAAGCAATTTCACCACCACAGAATTGTTTTGGTCAACTCGATAAAATTGATCACAGATAATCGACTATCGACTAAAAAATCAGAAAAAAAAAATCATTGACCTAACGCTTTGGTACTCATAATGATTTTATTTTTCTTGAAAATAAGACAAAGCAACATAAAGGCAATTCCTCAAGCTTCACTTGTCCTGGAAGACATAGACAGAGAAAAGATATAAGTATGGTGAGCAAAGAAATAAAAAACGGATATTAAATATGCAGCGAAAAGTATTTACTTCGTTGTACTATGACGTCCACCATAAGATACTTCCACAATTTAGAAGAGTAGTTTGTATGCGCAAAAAAGATACACATTGACAAAAAATACACAAATTCACTAACAATAAATATTTTTTTTTCTTCCAAAAAGTCGAATTATTTTCTAAATACACTTTATTTATAAAAATAGGCTTTAGTCAGTATTCCAATTCATTATCAAACATCATTTAAAGATTTTGAGATTTTAAAGAAGAAGAAGATGAAAAAGAAGAAGAAGAAGAAGAAGAAGAAGAAGAAGAAGAAGAAGAAGAAGAAGAAGAAGAAGAAGAAGAAGAAGAAGAAGAAGAAGAAGAAGAAGAAGAAGAAGAAGAAGAAGAAGAAGAAGAAGAAGAAGAAGAAGAAGAAGAAAAAGAAGAAGAAGAAGAAGAAGAAGAAGAAGAAGAAGAAGAAGAAGAAGAAGAAGAAGAAGAAGAAGAAGAAGAAGAAGAAGAAGAAGAAGAAGAAGAAGAAGAAGAAGAAGAAGAAGAAGAAGAAGAAGAAGAAGAAGAAGAAGAAGAAGAAGAAGAAGAAGAAGAAGAAGAAGAAGAAGAAGAAGAAGAAGAAGAAGAAGAAGAAGAAGAAGAAGAAGAAGAAGAAGAAGAAGAAGAAGAAGAAGAAGAAGAAGAAGAAGAAGAAGAAGAAGAAGAAGAAGAAGAAGAAGAAGAAGAAGAAGAAGAAGAAGAAGAAGAAGAAGAAGAAGAAGAAGAAGAAGAAGAAGAAGAAGAAGAAGAAGAAGAAGAAGAAGAAGAAGAAGAAGAAGAAGAAGAAGAAGAAGAAGAAGAAGAAGAAGAAGAAGAAGAAGAAGAAGAAGAAGAAGAAGAAGAAGAAGAAGAAGAAGAAGAAGAAGAAGAAGAAGAAGAAGAAGAAGAAGAAGAAGAAGAAGAAGAAGAAGAAGAAGAAGAAGAAGAAGAAGAAGAAGAAGAAGAAGAAGAAGAAGAAGAAGAAGAAGAAGAAGAAGAAGAAGAAGAAGAAGAAGAAGAAGAAGAAGAAGAAGAAGAAGAAGAAGAAGAAGAAGAAGAAGAAGAAGAAGAAGAAGAAGAAGAAGAAGAAGAAGAAGAAGAAGAAGAAGAAGAAGAAGAAGAAGAAGAAGAAGAAGAAGAAGAAGAAGAAGAAGAAGAAGAAGAAGAAGAAGAAGAAGAAGAAGAAGAAGAAGAAGAAGAAGAAGAAGAAGAAGAAGAAGAAGAAGAAGAAGAAGAAGAAGAAGAAGAAGAAGAAGAAGAAGAAGAAGAAGAAGAAGAAGAAGAAGAAGAAGAAGAAGAAGAAGAAGAAGAAGAAGAAGAAGAAGAAGAAGAAGAAGAAGTTCACAGACTTTGAGCTTATTCTTATGAAGAATGTCCTATATCACTCGCTAACTTCTTTCAGATCCTTACACTGATTTATTTAGCAACAGGTGGGCCCACGCAGGATGATTTCTCCTCAGTATTAACGGCAGGTGGGAGGCCAGAAGTTTGTTAACAGTCAGGTTCTGTAAAGACTAAACGACAGATAAGTTTATCTGACAACAGACGCGTCAGATTAAAATAGGTTAGAGTCTAGAATTGTGTTAGTCAAGCTGTTGGCATTTGATCAAACACTAGAGCGTCTCTCGAGGAACTATTTTTTAATAGACAAAGAGACAGGGATGCTTAGTGGCTTTGTTAATAAAACTTAGAACAACATCTGTGTTGGACACCTTTCATAATTAAAGTTTGAATGTTCATTGCTTTGGTGTTTAGCTCTTAACTAATTTTACGGATTAGCAGAAATTAAAAGATGACAAGGAACAATTCGTTAGGAAAAAAAAATAGAAAATTTCTAGTAATAAGTGATTTTGAGGGATCCGTGTTTGAATATATCGTGCCCGACTATTGTTTTTCATTTTTTTTAATTATCCATTACCTTTAGAAAAGCTCAACGATTTTGTGCAAAGGGTATCCAAAATCTACTAATGTCTTTCATTTAACTTTTCCAATGTGCAAAATTTCCCCTTCCTACAGATAATTATATCTAAATCTAGTAGGAAGAGGGGGCTGGAGATTGGAATGTAGAGGATTGTGAGGAAAGATGTAGGGAAAAAAACTTAACATATCATTTAACACTTATCAGAGTTGAGGTAGGAATAGAAAAAAGTTAAAAGGGAGGACAAATTTATAAGTTTTGAGACACCTCTCCTTCCCAGTTGTGTACCTACAGTCCTCTCCTGCCCTAACCTAACCGCCCCCCCCCCACCCCTACCCCTACGCCCCATCCGAACACCGTCGCAATAAAAATACATTATTTTATCAAATGAAAAAATCATCAAATCTTTTTGTATCTGCGAAATGCACAACTTCAAAGCAATTCTTTACATTTTTTAAACATATACGTTTTGTGTTTATGTAGTTTTTATAATGGTACAGTATAATGAATAGAAGGATACAAATAAATTTGAACACATTTCCAAACACTGATGGATAGGCAATTTTAGACTAAAGAAACATTACATAAAGTACTTAATGATAAATTTATAAGTCTACGCAGTACTTCCAAATAGTACGGGGTCTGATATTTTTCAGACTAGGAACAATTCGTTAGGGAAAAAAAAAGAAAATTTCTTGTAATAAGTGATTTTGAGGGATCCGTGTTTGAATATATCGTGCTCGACTATTGTTTTTCATTTTTTTAAAGATAAATGTTTAAAACTTTGCAGTCCTTATTATGGCGGTACAATATATAACTCAAAGATTGTATTCATAGAATAACAAACTTCTTTATCATTCAAAGTTTACTATAGAAGTATAGAATATGCCGTAGGTTAAGGATAAATAGCACCATGAAATCAGTTAGTATGTTTTTATTGTAACGTGAGTTTTCTTTCGCTAAGGGCGAATTTTACAAAAAAAAAAATCTTTGAAATTAATATTTAAATAAAAAACAGCATTTTAATCAAATCAATTTTCCTTTTTCTTGGGTTAGAATAAAATATTCAATGCAAAATTTATTGCGTATTTCATTCTTGAATAATTTCAATAAAAAAATTGTTTTAGCCTATCCGAAATCAAAACCATCCGATCGCATTACCTTATATATTTACCAAAAAAAATAATAAATTAAAAATAAAAAACCACAAAACAACAAAAACAAACAAAAACCATTGTAGCACTATATAACAAATATTTTACATAAAGGTCAAAGAAGAATGATAGAGCGAGAGGGAGAGTGTCTTATATTTTTTACATGCTATATATATACATATATAAAAAGGTAGAGAAAGTGAAAGAGAAAGAGGTGAAGGCAGACGAAATAGTTTAGGGTGATTAAAAAAATGAAATACGAGAGATTATGGAGTTAATAAACAAAATGATTTTCACAAAATTCAGCGTAGCGTAAGAACTTTTTCAATCTCTGTTTAGGTGTCACCTTATAAGGAAATACATTTGATTATCTTATTGTAGTATTTTGTGACCATTTATCACTTAAGCCAAGATATTAAGTGAATTCCGTTAAAAATGTATTTATTTCTTTCATAAAATCTCATTTACAGTTCTTCAAATGGCTTTCTCAAGGCTGAAGAAATCATTGTTGGCACTGGACTAGAACTAGCAGAAGAAGACCCAAGCAGGTTGAACAATACTCACCTCGGGCTGTTGGCGGTGCCTACAGGTCAAGGAACCGAATATGATGGTGACGTTTCAAATGATGAAGAAATGAGCAGTCAAGTTTATGTGAGTCTTCTTGATGAATCTAATGAGACTGGCGATCTTAGGAAATCTCATGAAGTTAGTAAACATGAGTGAACCTGGTGAACTGATCAACCTGATAAACTTGATGGACCGGTTATATATATATATATATATATATATATATATATATATATATATGTATATATATAAATGTATATATATATATATATATATATATATATATGTAATATCATTATTGTAATTATGATCATCATCGTCATTAACAATATTACTGTTATGAATATTTTATGACGTTAATTAGTTCCCTTTACCCTTTATTTTTTTTCTTTTTTGATGTTGTTTATTCTCTTAGGGTCCGACGTTTTACATATTTTTTTTTACCTGTTTCAACAATATTGGTCAATAAAAACAAATTATAGATTTACTTTTACTAGGCTGATCGAAACTCAATGTTCATAGGTTGTATATTGTATTTTCTGGATGTTTTTGTTTTGTTTTTGTTTTTGTTTTTAATTTTTTTTTTGGAGTGACATGGAATTAAACAATCTAAATGTAAAAAAAAAAAAACATTCAGAATAAGTGAATATACCTCTACAAGGGTTGAAACAATGCTTTTAGTTTAAACCGCATTAAAGAAATTGATTTTATAAAACATATCTCATACCTGCTAACCTTACATTTCAGTCTAAGCATTTTCAATTTCGTTTAAAACATGCTTTGAAATAATAATAATCAAAAAAACTTTTTAGTTTAAGAAAATTTGTTTTGATTAATTTAATTTTGCCAGTCCTGAAAGATACATATGCAAGGGTAATAACAGACAATTTATGGGGGGGGGGTATTTATTGCTTTGTTTTTGTTTGTTTTGTTAGGTTTATTTTTTTGTTGGTTTTGTTGGGCTTTTTTTTTCATCTTTTACAGTTAGCCTTTGAAAAAGAAGGTCAGCCCATATAAACTTGTTACTCTTGTTGATTTAGTCATTTCAGAAAAGTTCTTTTATACTTTTGATCTTCTAGTAAAAGGATATCGTTCAACCTTAAAAAAAAAGCTTTAGAACACTATTTTCTTGTATTAATTGTTTTGTCATAAGAGCAGAAATATTTCTTTATGCTTGATCAAAAGTTTACAGAAATGCAACTTCTTTGAACGAGAACTCTCACTAAAAGCTCATTTAATTTTCACATCGTTTGAAGGATATTTAGTTAAAAGTCTTATGTTTCTGATAAAGAAACGAGCAGATACGCATGATGAAAAAAAACCAACATAACACTGTGCTGCACTAACGTTAAAACAGCATTACCGGGTATTATTCACAGGTAAAGAAATAGATAGATTTACTACTGAATACTTGCGAGTAACAAGGAGAAAACAGCATTACCGGGTATTATTCACAGGTAAAGAAATAGATAGATTTACCACTGAACACTTGCGAGTAACAAGGAGAAAACAGCATTACCGGGTATTATTCACAGGTAAAGAAATAGATAGATTTACTACTGAATACTTGCGAGTAACAAGGTCAAAACAGCATCAGCACCTAACCTATATATGTTAGTAAAACAGAGCTAGCAATCTTAATGCCTACAACTTACGTGTAATGAAGACAGTAAACAAGCAGATTAGACTGCCGGCAACGACAATATGTTTGTTGTCTATTCTAAGTAATTTTAGCATTATATGCGTGGTAGATTTTTAAAAAGTCTGAAAGTGATCTTTAATGATCTAACTCAGCAGGAACTCACAACCAGTTAGATATGTGACCAATCAAAATATAACTAAACTATAAATAAGTCATTGCAAAGTTAAAATCATAAGAAACAACTTGATTCGGGAATATTCAGATTTATTTTCAGTGCAAGAATCAGTAAGGTCATTAGTTGGATTTTCCATAAACAATATATATTGACATATAATTTTATCATAGGTTAAGTTATATATACATCTACTTTTTTTCAAACTTGGCACTGACAGTTATTTCAGAGTGAAAAAAAATTAAACCTTCCAAATACAATCAGTGAGCAAAATACAATTTATATAAATTCAAAATTATCACTTACAGTGCAGCATCACAAAAATGGACGACAAAAATTTAAAAATTTAACACTTCTTTTTTATTTAATTGGCAATAAATGATCACAGTTCTAGTGCCCCTACCCTCCCATACTTCCTGTACCCCAATCAACCCTTTTTTCCTCGAATAAATTTATGGGTAGCAGATTTGTGGCATCAAACACTGTTGAGACTTTATCATAACAAATCAAAAAAAAAATTAAGAAAATAAAAAAGGTAGAAAATCCAGGATTGAGTTAACGAGTGGGCATTTCGGTATTATCATTCTTCTTTTCTTCTTAACTTTTTTTCTTGTTCCTCCATTCATTCAATTTGAAGGGCAATTTATTCGTACTACTTGTATTACTCTAAGTCTCCATTTATACTTTAAACTATTTGATGCAATTTCCCCATTTTTGGATAAGTTTTCTGAAAAAGCACTAATATATTTAAAAGGCTCTTATCCAGCAGAAATAGATCGGAACACTTTGTACTGAGCTTAAAAAAATTAAAGTAAATGTCTCATCCTTAAATTTACATGAACAAACTGGCTGAGAAACCTATATGCCGGATCCTTCTCATAATTTAAAGAACTATGCATTATGAGTTTATTTTAGTCTAGGAAATTTCAGCAGCTTCAGTATTACATAAAGACTGATACGCTGAAAACCTGTGAAACTTTTTATCCAGGTGGTTCACAACATGAACTTTCTTGAACCTTAGGCCTGAGTTAAGTAAGGTTAACACTTTAGCAATGTAAAAGCTCAGTACTACAATAAGGACAATGTTAAGGCTATGAAACAGTTTGCCCGACTCAATCTCAAACTGTACCATATTTTTTCTCCTACTTTCTGGAGCAAGTCTAATCATATTTTGAATATCATTTTTGCCGAATTGTTCTAGCTTGGTTATGTGGTCCTCTTTAAGTTTGACAACCAGAGTAAAATGGTTTAAGATAGTACTGCTGTGAACATACAATATTTTCCAACTTTTTCCCTTCATGCTCCACTTATGGTTATCTAAGAACTTGTATAATGAAAACATAATCCATTTTTATTACCTGATAAGAAAAATTATGAATCTTTAGTAAATAAAAACATTTGTTCTCATGAAAAGGAAATTGAAATCAATGAAAACTTTCTCCTTAATCTTAGGGCTCCATTCAAAATAATGCTACATTACATGTTTTCAAATTACTTCTTACTCGCATTGTTTGCAAAGAGTAAATATTTAATTAAGAGCTGTGTATTTCCCTCCATCTCTGGGCTCTCAATTTGCCCTGCTTTAATCCTGTGTGAGAGTTGTGTCTTCCTTGTTATCATTATCATCATCATCCTCCTCATCCTCATTCTTGGTGACGACCGAGTAATACAGAGAGGAACCGGGTGGACGATGTGGAGGCTCTGCATGAAAAAAAGAAGAGAACAAGAAAACGTGTCAAAGGAGGAAAAACAGTTATGGACAGAGAGCCCATGCCATGCGTAAAGAGTGAACAATTTACTTCTTTTTCTTTAGTATCCATCTTCAAGTGTCTACTGGAATGACCAAGAAAAATGCTACAAGGGAAAACAGCAAGACAGGATGTTGGATGCCTAAGTGTAGGACGAGTGATGCAAGCGCTAAAAGAAAGGAGGGACCAAGATGCGTGGAGGGTCATGATTGCCTTCACTAAAGAGCAGGGCACCTGATTGATTGATTGATTGATGCAATTTTCCAATAATGTCTTGCAAATGGCTAAAGAAATTTTAAAGTAGTTTTGTTCCGCCATTGTCTTACCATAGGAGAGGAGGAATTCATACCTCAGCTGTAGAGCTTGATTTCTTATCCTTGGTCACATAGAAGAATATATAAACTAATTTGTTAATCAAGATTGGTCGAAACTAGTAGTAGAGGTGTAAACACGAATATTATATATTATAAGTGTATGATGTATTGAGTGAGTTATGCCACAAATTTCAGTTTGTTCATTTAGATATTTGATATTAGTTAAACTCTAAACCTTACCAAAGAATTTTCAAAGAGAAAAACCCCACGTGAGTGTACAGTAGTAAAGGTCATTGTCTATATGAATATATCAGTTCATGTGAGGATTTGATTGTTAAAGCTAATTTGAGAGATACTTGTAAGAAAAAGAATAGAAAGTATGGGATAGACAGAGAGTTCAGTATAGTCCATACGCTACGAGCTACTCTCATGCCTTTTTTGTCTTTGAAGACATCCTCCTTCAGGCATGGTTTTACTGATAAGATGAGGCCTCTGTCCTATCCAAAGATCGACCACATGTTTGATTCATCTAATATGTCAGGGCAAACATTCTAATAGAAACACCACTGCTATAAGAAAAATGGATGAAGGGAAGGAAAGAAAGAGAGAGAGAGAGAGAGAGAGAGAGAGAGAGAGAGAGAGAGAGAGAGAGAGAGAGAAAGAGAGAGAGATGGGAAGGAAAATAAAAGCCTTTTCGGATCTTCCCTTTCCAACCAAACAAAAGTAAATAGTTCATAACAAACTAACCTGTATTCTCATTTTCTCCATCCTCCTCTTCTTCTTCCTCATTATCGTCCTGGTCACTGAAAGCGACAGAGGGTGCCCTTATTTCTCTATTCCTCTCCTCCTCCTCCTCTTCCTCTTCATACCCCTCATCTCCTTGAATGCTTGAGATTGGAGGTAGAGGATGTGGTATGGGTAGAGCCTCTGGGATTTCCTTGTCAATTTGCGACACCCTTGCCTTTCTCCCAGTGGATTTTGTTGAGCCACCTGTAGTATGAAACAAAAAGCAAATGACTGGGGCATTGTTTAATATAGCCTGTTTTACTAAGGTCATCTTAGATTTTTTCTAGTGCATACAATTAATTCTTGTCATGCAATAAAGAGCTAAAAATTGAAATGGTCATAACTCTAAAATAAATACAAAAAGCCACCTTAAATCATAAAATGGATTTATTGAGTTCTTTAGCCACAGGTTTAGAAACTTGTTAGCTAGACTTATCAAACTTTTGAAACCATCTGTCCTTGTATAAACAAGTTTTTGACAGATGCAGAACTGGTCACTTCTAACTGGCTTGGTTTTGTCCTATATATTTTCATCTCTATAAAACAATTTTTTTTATATTCAGCTTAAAAAAAAACAAAACAGGGTTACACATTTTTGCTTCACAAGAAAGTACAAAACCCGCTGATAACTTTGAAATGAAATGGAGAGAGGAAAATTATCAAACACGGATCAAATTACTCTGCAATGGCCCTGCATGGTATAGTAAGCCACCTACTTCAGCTTTTACAAAACCAAAAAGGTGTCTTACATTGTGGCAGTGACTTAACAGGGGTACTGCATATATTTTCCTCTGCCTGTTGTACCGCAAATGTTGTTACACCTTCAACAGGTGAGGAGTTTGTAAGCCTTCCCTAAAAACACAGGGTATGCCTGTCACAAATGGGATTTATTCATAGGACTGTAAGTTAAAGCCAAATGCCTGCCTTGAGACCATTATCATAAACAGTGAAAAGACAGAGTATGCTCGTTGGTTTCCCTTGCAAGTATAAAATATTTCGATTACTGGTTGAATTTCCCAGTGTAAATAATATTTCAATGCTGCAGTCCATGTACAACATTGATGGGTTCTCTCACTCCTTCTGTAATAAAACCACATAAGATATCAAGTGATCCACCGATCTATTAGTCTCCTTGAAGTGATCTAGATGCGCCACATGTTTAATCCACGGCAACCCACCTGACGAAGGTCTCTCGCCCGATACGAGCGGCGCTGTAGGTCTGTTTACCGTCACATACGATCGCAACGTATTGTTGTTGGCATTCAGAAGTCGATCTTCACTTGGTGGGAAAGGCACTTTTGAACTGAGGATAGTGATGTGCAGAAAATTAAAGCAGTGAAACTACATAAACGTAATTGTGGCTGCTTTTTCAGGAAAAATAAAACCTCATATCTTTTTAGAAATCAATCGTAATGAGCAGAATGCTAAAATTTATTTTGAATTTGAAATGATAGCATTTGAAAAGGGAAACTTTTTTCCCTTTTTTTTCAAGTATCTTTATCAAACATGATCGTCAATAATTTTGTAAATTTTCATGCGATTTTTTTTTTCATTGATGACCTCATAAACATCTCAGACTGGGTGTGAGAAATCATGAGAAAGGAGTTAAGTTAGTTTAAAAAGATGAATTATCTTATACCATTATTGTCATTAAGGCCCTGTATATTTTTATAGTTTGAATGAGTTAAACTTTTTCTATTTTTTCCAAATATTTTGCTCCTGTTTATGCTGTAAATGCACTTATTGATTAAATTTGTCCCACTAAATGTCTAATTTCTATCTTTAATGAGCTCTAGTTAAAAAAAGTAATGAGCAATATAACGCTTAATTTTTTCTAGATGCTTTATAAATATTCTACTCAAAACATTGCTGAACAAGCTGATCTCAGTTCTAACTCCTTGGGAAGTATTAGGAGGCATTAATTTTATTGAACAGTTATCAAAATATTTAAAATGGCTCTAGTAATAGAGATGCTCTATAGCTTCAATAATGATATAATTACATATTGTACCTGATTCACAATAGCCAACTCACATTTCTCACTTTTTCTTGCTCAATCTTTCTAAAAATGTAAAACCTTATATGTCTTAGATTGCAATGGTCTTGAGGTTTCTAAAACTTCAACCTTTTTTAACCCTCTTTCTACTCGGTGGGTCATATTGGCCCAAGGGAGTCTGCAAATGTTTTTTTTTTTTTCAGAAAAAAAAGTAATGCTTTTGTATTGAGCTTTTAGATATGCCACCTACACCTTACAACCTACACTTGAAAACAAGTTTTGAAAAGTTGTAGGCTTTATATATTTGACAGTGTGGCAGCAACTTTTACTGTATCTAGACATACAGTGTTTCAATATGACCCATATATAAAATAGTAGAATTTTTACATTATTGGCTTCTATTTTCATGACATACCTATGCAGCAGCAATCATGCAAATATTGCTGAGTTATCTCAGAGATTTCTTAGTAGCTCAAATTTCTTTAATTTTCATCAACTATACACTGTAACAAGTAATATCAGGGTCATTATGACCCACCTTGTAGGCCACTGCAGCTTAAAGGCCTTATAGAGATAGGGTTAAACTTAGCAAAGTAACTGGAGTGGCTTTTTGGGATTTCTGCATCCTGATATTATAGGTTAGAGCAACATCATTGAATCCCTCTCAGTCAAAGGGACTGGATAGGTAGGATGAATTTTTAGGACTAGATAGATAGCTCTGACCACATTTTTAAGATTGTACCATCTTAATGTCAGAGTAACACTTCGCGCCCTGAGCCATTTGATATACAGCCTGATGGATTTGTTTTGTTGGGTATAAAAAAGGAGAGAATAAATATGCCCACTGAACTGCACCGTTTTTCAATTGGAAATAAGAAGAACACTCCACCTACCTTATATTATTCTGACCAATGAGCATCCTGTTTACATCCAACTCGAGGATTCTGGGAGTGTTAAACTGATTGGCTGGATCGTCTTTGACAAACCATGGCTGAGAAGATTGCATCTGATTGGGAAATACAAAGAATGTTAATGAAAAGAATAGGGGAAGGGAGGGTGATAAAATATTATCATTTTCAACAAAATGTTACGGAACTAGTATTTAACCTTTGATTAAGTAAGAACCAGTAACTTTACATTTTAATAGTTTTTATTAACAAAAAAATAAACGCTGTAATAAAGTGGCTGATTCGACTTAGAATTGCTGCCTCAGATCCATTGTAAAATTTAATATGTTACACAGGTTATACATAAAGCTGTAACACTCTTCAAAAATTACAAGTTATCTCGACTCTCTTGAACATTATACTGCATTGCAAGTGCACACAAGTAGTGCAAAGTTTCTCAAATGGATGCTGTCGAAATTGTTTTTTTCTGATTTCTTTGCAGTACAAATTGAGTAACAGAAACAAAGCAGAGCTATCTCTAGTTTTGAAATCAGCCATCTTCAGCTATCTCTTCTCTTCCTATTTTTTTTAATTAAAAAAAAATTGACAGCTATTGACTATTTCAAATCTATAAAATATAAGGTACCAGATAGTAACTTTCAACATAGACGTTGTAGGAGTTATGAGATGCAAAGCTGGTGCTTCCATCTTTTCTGAATGCATGGTTAAGTAGTAAGAGTTGGTCAGAAGAAAAAATATCCTACTGATTCTCTTGCTTTTATCTCCTAAATCAAATTTGCAAATGAATCTTAGTAACAAAGTATAAACCTTTGATCCTCGACTAGTCTTTAGAAAGACAAAAAAATGACAAAATAGAACAACTAAGCCTTCATGTTTTGTCTGGTAAACTTTATTGACAAAGCTTTAACATTTTTCCACACAACATCACGTTGGTAGTCCATGTAAAACTTACAATGATAGCCTCAAATTTAATATGGTGTATTACAGAAAAATATTATGTTTTTAGCCGTTGCTTATAAGAATAAAGGTGATATGCTACTGGTGCCATGTGAAAAGTTGAGATGTATATTTATTGTCCTAGAAGCACAAGATTTTAATGCATTCATAGATGTGGTAAGAAAACGTCCTACCACCAAGCTTAGCTGTCACACTCAAGCTCTGCATTTCATCTTATTTAAGATGGATTCACTTTCAAATGCATTGTTCCAACATCCAACTTGCATGTCTTTAAACTTAAACACTTGTTATTACGAACAACAACAAAAAAAAACAACATTCTGGGGCTAAGGTTAGTAACTCTCACATTCCATGTGGTCCTTGGTGACCCTGCTGCAAAGGTCATTCCATTGCCCATGACCTTAACTTGGCCATCATCTTTACTTGCCCTTGTCTCAACAGGTCGCATCTCTGCCATCGTTGCTGGCTGAATGTTGGAGGGTATAGGATAAATAATTATAAATAAATACATTTATTCATATTAAAGCTCTGAGCTGTTTGCCCTTTTCCTTCATGTAATTCATTATTTTAAACTCCATATATGTATTTCTCAATGTTTTAATATAACATCATCATCACATCATCATGATTATCATTATCATCATCAGTTGCTACAAACAACTGCTATCATCACTCACCACTTGTTGCTGCTGCTGTTGTTGAAGAAAATGTCGCTCATGCCGCACTAGACGGTAGTTGGAGGCTGGGGTTGGCGCGGGGACAAAAGAACTGGCACCATCATTAGTTGGCGTGGTATGACGAGCGTTACCCGTCCCAATCCTATGTTGTGCCCTGACTGGTCGGCTAAGTTTGCCGGCATGGCCACCTGGCTTCACCTCTCTGAGGATACATGATTTGTGGTTGTTGACAGTTTCTCAGCTTGTAGCTGTATATAAACATTTGATTTTGAAATGAGTAAAATTAATGGCTAACTCTAGGCCCTGATCTCTTTGTCACCATGTCATATTTCAGTTTTCCTTGTGCAGCCCTATTTGATTTTAAACTTAAAAATATTAGCGATTTACATTAAAATCTGACACCCTCAAAGCCAATAAAACCAAGATGAAATTTGAATGTTTTGGGTAAATAGTAAACATAGGAAGAATAGTGTTTCAAGAGGTCTGAAAGTAGAATGTAGAGCAATTTAGAGCAGAAAGAATATATTAAAAAGGGACACAAGAGGGAAATAAGAAAATCACAAATGTGAAAGATTGAATGAAATTTTGGCAAGCCAAAAATGCAATTTTGAACATAAAGTCAGGATTGCATCTGGCTTAATTAAACCTCAGAATTATGTATACTTGTGGTATACAAAGATCTGATGCAAAAAAGCAGTATTGTTAAAATGCCAGCAAGATTGTAAATGTGAATTAGAAATAAGAATAACCACAGTGATACAAAAAGCAATGATTACAGTGCTTACCTGCCCTTGTAAGAATACATCGGCTTGATGAGGAAGATGCCGGATTCCTGCTCTATAGTATCTAGAGTATCCATGAGGAGGTTGGCCAGTTTGAGTCTCTCTATGCCCATCTCATCCATCCTCTCCGCCCACTGGCGAGCTCTCTGTAAATAGCAGTTTGCCTTGAGTTACAACTGATGGCTTCATGGGTTTTTATTTGGCAAAGAAACAAATCAAGGTCTTTCAAGTCTTCTGTGAAACAATTTCAATAGACTTTGAAGCTTCAGGAGGCTCTCTGAGTCAGACACTGATGTTGTTTCTCAAGAGAATTCTGAATATGTAATGCAGTTTTGGTATGAGGGATTTTAGAATCGTTTCTTTCAGAATTGAAAAAAAATGTATATAATGGCATAGCTTAAAAGAAAAAAATACTCGTAACAACTTCATGCACTTTTCATACAGAATTTTCATTATCAATATTTTTTTATGTAAATGTCTGAAATATTAGAACTGGCTCCAAGACAAGTTGATTGTCTTAACACAAAACCCAGTTCATCGTAACACCCACAGGAGAAAAAAACGAAGATCAAAGTCTTCCTTTACATAAATTACAGGAACAACCAGAATAAGTCCTTGGTTTATCAGTTTTTGCACAACCCACTCACCTAAAAAAGATTTAAATTTGAAATAATAAATCAATAAACAGAGGACAAAAAGATCGTCTGTAGAGGACACGACTGCAAAGGAGAGCCATGATTGAAATGCGACAAAAGACAAAAGAGAAACGAGTTTATTGTTTGTGAATTTTTTTAACGTTTTCTGAAATGACAGTCATACACAGATCTTTTTATTTCAGATCAGCATATAGCATTGATTCAGTGAGCAGGTAAATGAATTTAAAACAAAAAGGGAGTTAAATCTCAAACATATACATAGGAGACCAACCACAACTTTTTCGTAAAGTTGTAGAGTTCTTTTTTAATTATTATTTGGCTAGAATTCCAGCCGACTAAGTACAAAAAACCTGTAAAAAATAAACAAGTTATTTCTATGTCAAATGTAAATATTAAATTTATTTTTCTCCAAACAACTTATGAAGCCTACATGACAGCTCTATTTACCAACATTATATAATACATAAAAAATTTAAAGCTAATGCTGAGGAAAGAGAGAAAATCTAGAATTCAGGATTCCTCAGGAAATTGAGGGGATCTTAAACTTCTCAAAGAACTAGGAGAAAAAGAGAGAGGGAGAGAGAGAGAATGACATAGAGAGAGAGAAAGAAAGAGAAAGAGAGAGAGAGAGAGAGAGAGAGAGAGAGAGAGTAAAGCAATACTAACCCTGTTCTGCAGATCTTCCATCTTATCAAGAACTTCAAAAACTTCCTCATTCACGCTAGAACTATTCTTCACTTTCTCTGGAATATAAAAGAATAGGGAAAAATCATTGAATAAAACAAAGATGAATTTGTAAATATAAATTTCAAACAAATTCAATATTTTAATAATCTTCATTTCCATTCAATATCTTTTAAATGATTTTTTTCAACATAATGACTACTTAGTGAGGAACTCATATTTAAAATAAAAAGCATAACAAGCAAAAAAAATCTCTCTCTCTCTCTCTCTCTCTCTCTCTCTCTCTCTCTCTCTCTCTCTCTCTCTCTCTCTCTCTCTCTCTCTCTCTGACCAGCACACTCTCCTTGGCTAATCTCTTTGTGCCTCACAGAAAGCGTCAAGTCAAACAAGCCACTCCTTTTACCACTGATAAAATCTCACCTTCTATAGCACGCATCCTCGTGTGGTGCATGTATTTGCGGACAAGATGTGCTAACCTCTGTGCAGGAAGACTCACATACTCATCCATCTTTGCTACTGCCTCCTGCAAAACATAAAGACAAACAAACCAGAGATTTATGTAGGAAAAAATAGGACAGAAAATGAAGGTAAAACACGATATGTAATACATTACAGAGAAACACAGAGAGCAATTTGCTTCTTAATACAAAAAGTTTGTAAAACTTTAATATTATCAAACAAATTTTCCACCAATTTTACATGGAATTGCAGTTTCAAATATTATGTTATTTTGGGATTTGATAGTGGTACTGTCATGCTCATCACATGCATATCACAATACCTATTACTGACAGCTTATTTATTGTTTGTTTGGCCTCAGCAACAGTTTATGAATCATATTAAAACACTAGCACTAAAATCATTATGAACTTGATCTCTTCCTTTTTTTATTTCCAGAATTTTTTCCTCATTATTCAATTCTGAATTCAAATGTCGATGCAAGTTGGAGTCAATATTTTTCTTTTTACTGAAATCAGAATTGATATTCCTATAACTGAATAAATTGTGAGTGAAATTAAAATTTTTTAAACAAAGTTTCTAGAAGTAGGAAATAGACTGGTCCATTAGCGAGCAGTAAAAGAGAGTATAAAAATTTTTTCTCTATCCTCAAAATTTTGATGTGCTTATAGTCTTTGTTTCTCTAGTTTTGAGTTTGAAATGCTATGAGATGACAAGAGGAAGAAAAATAAAAAAAAAGCTTATTCAGATTCTTTTTTAAAATTATTCATGGTGCCAATAAGCAGATCAAGTGCTATGCTAGATGAATAAAGAAACAGTGCAATCCAATTTGACCCCAACCAACCTTATATTTCTCTGCATTAAGCTTGTCGTCCATCACTGCTTTCTTCATGATCTTTGCATTCCGCTCAGAGTCAAGTCTTGTGAACATCACAGAGGTTTCTGGCGATGGTGACTTGACGTGGACCTGGGAGAAAAGTAGATAAAACGATAAAAATAAAACAGGAAAAATAAAGAGCAGATAAAAATTACTGTTTATGTGAATGCACTTAAATGCTCTGTCGAGTTTTGTAACATATTAGACTAATCTATCTTTTAGGGACAAATGAAACTCTGAGTGAGAATTAAAAAAAATGAGAGAAGTCCAGTATCCAAAAAAGGGGAAGGAAAATAAAAAAATAAAAGAAAGACAAGAGTGAGGAGGAAACAATTCAATAGAGAAAATAAACAAATAGGAAGAAAGAGAATAATGCACTGAAATACAGCAGAAGGTGAATAAACAGTGAGAAAGAGACGGAGCACCTAAAGAGCGAGTGACCAAGACAGAGAAAGAGAGAAAGAAAGACATAGAGAGAGAGACGAAGAGAGAAAAAGAGAAAGAGACAGAGAGAGAGGGACAGAGGTACAGAGAGAGAGAGAGGGACAGAGATACAGACAGATACAGAGAGAGAGAAAGAGTACTCACTGCAGATCCTCTAGCACTAGATAGCCTCGACTTGGTCTGCTTGGCAGATTTACCAAGGGCAGACAACTCTCGCTGCAGCTCATTAATCGTGTCCTGCATCTCCATCATCACCACTGTGTTACGCCTGAAAGAGTAATGAAAAGAGAGAGATTAAAAACAGGACATGCGGGCAACACTATGTCTGTAACTTAACTGTCAGGGCTCTATAGTAATAGTCTCAAGTAATTATAGCATCCTTCATCAATGCTTCGAATGGTTGAAGGAAAGTTCCTGAGCCAAGGCATACTTCAATTTTTTTTTTCATTACTATACAATTTTGTTTCATGCATGGTTTTAAAATGAGGTGTTTTTTTTTTCATTTTCTATAAAAAAAAAGACCTTTCACATATTTTTCAAAATGGTATATTTTCATCATAAATCTTGGTCAAAGGGTCTGGTTATGTACTATCAAATCACACACATAATGCTATATTCCAAAATTATATTACAGCACAGGAGGAAAAAAAAACAGGCTAGACTCACTGCAGCTGCTCTTGGTGCTGTTTCCCATTATCCTCAAGCTGTTGTTTTCTGTACATTGGGATTAAAGTAAAGTAATAGCAATGAACAAGAAAAGAATGGTTTTCTGCAGTAACAGTATATAGCAATACTTTATTTAGGTAAAATTGTGTTTAGATGGATGTATGTGCTATATATATTTACTTTTTTTAGCTTTCTCAATGATATCAAGAAAGTGAGGTTATTTTCAATTCTATAATTAAAGTGGCTTTCAAGGAGGGAGTGAAAAAAATTATAATTATTATCATTGAATAAGGAGTTTACGAAGAATTTTTTCATAAAGCTTTTTAGGCCCTCTCTATTTTTCTCTCTGTTTCTGTGCCGCTCTCTCTCTCTCTCTCTCTCTCTCTCTCTCTCTCTCTCTCTCTCTCTCTCTCTCTCTCTCTCTCTCTCTCTCTCTTTCTCTCCTTTTCTCTACTTTTCCATCCCCTTCATTTCATCACCACCACCCTCTCCCCACCTCATCCCTTACAAACCCTACATACATCTGAGTATACTGGTTCTCGAGCTCCACCACTTTTGTTTTATCCACCGTTCCATCCACCGAGAGTCGACCTCTGGCCTCTCCTTTGCCAGCATCACTGCGGTGAGACGAGGCCTGAGATCCACCTCTTGCCATATCTTGCAGGGTAGCAGGGGGAGCAACTGGTATGGGGTTGGAGAAAGAGAGAGCACTCTCTCCAACTGGTTGGAAGGATTTTTGAGTTGGCTCTCTTGAAAGAAGATGGAGCGATGAGACAGGTGGCTCCTGGAAAGAAAATAAAATTCAAATATTTTAAAAACCAGTATAAAACAAGGAAAAAACAAGAAAAGTAGGCAAAGATTTAAATGAATTATAAAATTACAATACTTCATAATTTTCTTTTGGCCATATTGTATCAAATAATATCAAATGTTAATATGCTTTGCAAATTTTACAGATAGGCATTGTTCTTTTGCTTCTTTTTAATATTTATATTGACCGCTAAAGGCAGCCCATTTTGGACAAAAAAAAACTAATATATATTTTGTGTGTGTGTGTGTGTGGGTGGGGGGTTATTCTAAATAACATTATTTTTTTATTTCTTTAAAACTTTAAATATATTAATTAAAGTTAAATAGATTGCAAAAAAAAGTCTGCTTCTATTTCAAAGCTTCTTTTTCTTTGTATCATTGACTGTAGCACTATTTGCACAGGCCTTGCACAAGAATTCATCCATAGAGTCATATGGTTACTTGAAGATTTAGCCAAGTGCCTCAGTAAGAAAAAAAGAAAATTGTCTCTGGATTTACAATAAAAAAATTATGCCACGTATGATCTAAGTCACAAGAGCAGTTAGATTGCTATCAAAATACTTTATTCAAGAGTAAGACGATGTGACCACACTATTTATTTGGATAACATTTTTGTTTGCTTGTTTCTTCTTCAGTTGTAACTGAACTAATGCTATACTAACAAGCTCAATTACAAAGGCTGATTTGTTTCCCTGTTTTAACCATTTCCTGAGCAAACAAAAAATTGTTGATAGTATTAATTTTTATTTTCTCAATTTAAAAAATGATATTGTCCATGCTCGTCATTTTTATTGAGTCTTAAACATTCTTTAACATTTTCAGATGACATTTTCAAGTGATTCATTGATACATTATATGTAGATACAAGAGATGTATCATTAAAAAATGTTTAGTGAGTTTCCAAAAACACGGATATCCTACAATCTTTATGATAATAAACTAGAAGTAAGCACAAAGCTACCTTATCTGAAAGTGAAAGACAAGAAGAGAAAAGAGTGAACAAGTTCTTACCCGATCGTAGACGAGAATGTTGTTGGTGAGGTTCACCAGTTCCTCCAACACTGGGAGGAGAAGAGGGAAGAAATTGGGGGACGATGGGGAAGATACAAATCATTTCATGATGTTTCCAACAGTTTCAAATGACCATTTTAGAAAATTGGGCAGTTAAAAGAAATTTGAGGGAAACGACAAATTTCCTTACATAACAGTTACAGATCATTATTTTACAGTGTTTTACATAACGACAAAAGCAAGCAAGAAAAAAGTCTCAGAGTAACTTTTATGATTTGTCATAATTGGTTTAGATTTGTCCCTCATTTCAAACTTTTGTAGATGTTTGCCGCAATTTAAGTAAGGTTTCTGTTATTATTGTAACAAAATTGCAAGCCTATGTCATTGTTGGAGTGCATGATATTAATAATTAGACCAAGATTAAATTTCCTAAAGTGTACTTGTGACATTTGGTTAAATGAGTCATGTCCTTAGGATTTGTTACGAAATCAATTACTAAGTTTAAATTTGGCCAGAATTTCTGGATTAAAATACATCATTTACAATGGAATCCTATATAGATAATAGTTTTTTTTAGAATTCAGATAAAATTTGTTACTAAAAAGGGAATTTTGTGGATAAGGAAATATCTGGCATTCCATCCAAATGAGTAACACGTCCCTTATATCACATAGGTTGGTCATGATATGTTGAACTATGTATTTTCCTAGTGTTCTCAGATATAAAAATTATTTGAAATTATCAGAACTGTCATTTAATATTGAACTGTTCATCACTTAAGAGACTTAGAAAAAAAAAGAGAATTAAACAATGACTAAATGCCTTTTTTTTCCAAACTCTAATATCTCAGTCTTGAGACAAATCTAAAATGCCAATCTACGAAGTGCACTGCACTAATTTTAATTTTGACCCTTTTGTGCAAATGTACACCTTTTTTTTATCTTTAATGTGGTGTTCAGTGAAGAAGGGCAAAACAGCAATCATTACCTGCTGACTTATTCTCCCACTTTTATTGTAGGAAACACATCTTTCAACGAGTCTCTGACCATCACTAAAGCTTTTTTTATTTTTCCTTCAATATTTTGGAAGCATATAAAATATTTATTGTATAAATATTTGTTATATTTGCAGTGACTGACTTGTAATATTAGACAAATTAAGCATGGCAGCTTGCCAAGCTTATGTAACTCAAATACTGAATATATGTTTCATAAAAGATCTGAGCATGAGCCTTGCTCATTGCATAATGCCATTCAAAAAGTTTTTATATTATTTCTAGATGAAGTAGCTAAAGATAATTTTTTTCTTCTGGTACCACTAAAAAAACAAAAACAATCTATTCGCCTATTGTAAGTTATTAACATGTTTGCATTTTAAAACATTTTATACACAAACACAAACATATCAGGTAATATAACTGTTATACAACCCGCGAAAGAAATAGTCCTCTGAAGGATAATAAATGTATGGTTACCATAAGCAACATTCTGAGTGAGCTCCTCAATCTGAGGCATAACCTTTTGACTTTGATC